>BDUI01006112.1:56478-70120 GCA_002335545.1 Apodemus speciosus
GCCCGGCTGTAGCTGTCTTCAGACACACCAGAAGAGGGCATCAGATCTCATTACAGATGGCTGTGAGCCACCATGTAGTTGCTGGGATTTGAACTCAGGACCTTCGGGAGAGCAGTTAGTGCTCTTAACCACTGAGCCATCTTTTCAGGCCGAGACTTTTTTCTTAAAAGCAGTTTTAGGTTCATAGTTAAATGACCATAAGAGGGGTTAAGAATACTGGTTACTCCTGCAGAGGACCAGGGTTTGATTCTAAGCAGTCCACAGAATGGCTTACAACTGTCTGTAAGGACATTTGCCACCCTCTTCTGGCCTCTGTGGACACACTACATATGCCTGGGACACAGGGGTACATATATGCTTAACATTTATTTATATAACAAAGCTTTTTAATTGCTACCTGTCTTGCCTTTTCAACAGTATAACTTCCTTACTGCAGCATTCCTATTAGATGTACATTTGTTACAGTTGACAAGCCTAATACTGTTTGACGTGTGTGTGTGTGTGTGTGTGTGTGTGTGTGTGTGTGTGTCCGTCCCCTTTGGTTCCTTGTACATTCTGTAGATTTATATAACTGGTTTCCACTGTTACAGTTTCCCTGGCCTAAATAATTCTTTTCTTCTATATTTCCTTTTTAACCTTAGAACCTGAGCCAACGGAAGAATACACGGAGCAAAGTGAGGTTGAATCAACAGAGGTACGATTTCTTAAAAACGTTTAGTACCACCTTTACATTTCTACCTTTCCAACAGACATGCCAAACAGTGACTTTTCTTTTTAGTATGTCAATAGGCAGTTCATGGCTGAAACACAGTTCAGCAGTGGTGAGACGGAGCAAATGGATGAGTGGGCAGTTGAAACAGTTGAGGTTGTAAACTCACTCCAGCAGCAACCTCAGGCTGCATCTCCTTCAGTACCAGAGCCCCACTCTTTGACTCCAGTGGCTCAGTCAGATCCACTTGTGAGAAGACAGCGTGTACAAGATCTTATGGCACAAATGCAGGGGCCCTATAATTTCATACAGGTAGGTATATTTTAGTAAGGAACCATTAATGGTAAATGTAAATGTACGTTGTTTGATGTAATTCAGTTATATCCTGACTTGTAGGATTCAATGTTGGATTTTGAAAACCAGACGCTTGACCCTGCCATTGTGTCGGCACAACCTATGAACCCTACCCAAAACATGGATATGCCTCAGCTGGTTTGCCCTCAGGGTTAGTAATGATATTCTAAAAGTTTTAATTTTTAAGAAAAAAATGTGCGTGCATGTATTTTCATATGCGGGATATGTATGTTGTCTGAAGAACTTAGGAGTACCAATCTCTCCTTTTATGTGGGTGCTGAGGAACAGACTTGGGTCATCCAGCTGGCACCGCATGCTGCTTTTGTACTCTCTGGACCATCTCATCACCTCCCAAAGTCTGTTGTTAGCCTCTCCTAGCTAAGCAATAATCTTACGAGAGGAAATAAAAGATGAATTACAGACTTCAGAGGTTTTGAAAGTTAATTTTGCCTAYTTTTTAATGCTTTGTGTTGAGGACTTTAATTTGATGTAAAATGTTGTCCTGTAAGAAGTTAACAACTAGTTTTTATCATTTCTTGTAACATTTTTATTGGCATAGATAATACAGAATTGATGACTTTTTGCAAACTGAASACAGCAGCATCTAAACGTAAAGTTGCCAGTGCAGACATCTACACACTGTTTTTTTTTTTTTGTTTATGAATTACCTTCCACCTCCGTGTAACAGCCGCTCTTCTTATGCTCTTATTAGTTTTAACAGTTGTTACAGTTTGTGTTAGTGAGATTTTGTCTGGTGTATTTCAAAAACCTTTTAATAATATAAGCAAACCTTTTTTTATTTGTATGAGTACTTTGTAGCTGTCAGACACACCAGAAGGGCATCAGATCTCATTACAGATGGTTGTGAGCCACCATGTGGTTGCTGGGAATGGAATTCAGGACCTCTGGAAGAGCATCTTAACCTCTGAGCCATCTCTCCAACCCTCAAAAATCATTTTTAAAGGTTTATGTGTATGAGTCTGTGGGTATGTGCGTGTTAATTCTGGTATTCTTAGGGCTGGAGAGATGGCTCAGCGGTTAAGAGCACTTACTSGTCTTCCAAAGGTCCTGAGTTCAAATCCCAGCAATGCCCTCTTCTGGTGCATCTGAAGACAGCTACAGTGTACTTAGATATAATAATTCTGGTATTCTTAGAGGTTTTAGGATAATTGCTTAGAACTGGGGTTTTAAGTGGTTGTTAGCTGCCTGTGTGCTCTTAAATGCTGAGCCTCAGTTTCAAAAATCTTAAGAATAAAAATAATAGATGCTGCTTGTGTGGTTGCTTGAAGCTCTTGAGGGAGAATTTCTGATTCCCCCGTGTAGGGGATGCATGAGAGGAAGAGATGAACAAGACAGTCAGTTCTTTATCATTGAAGTAGCCAGTAAGAATCAGTGTGTTGTAGTGAGTGGCTCTCTATAGGACATTAGCAAGTTTGATTGTGTTCGTCTCACCAGAACATATCAAAGTAGTGTAATGAAACATGAAAGAAATCTGAGTTACAGGTGGTTGTGAGCCCACCTGCTGTGGATGCTGAAAGCCAAATTCTGGTTCTTTGAAGAGGATCCAGTGCTCTTACCTGCAGGGCTGTCCTTCAGGACCAGATTTTGAGGTTACTAGGGGTTTGAAATCAGGCTTTAACAACCAGGAAATCCAAACTTCAGACCTTGTGGATGATTGTGCTACTTTCAGAGGTAGAATTTCTCAAAAGTTGGCATTGGTTGTTACTACCTGCTACTATCTTATTGATAACTTTTGTTACATTTATCTTCCATACATACCATAAAAGCAACTATGCGAGCAAATTATAATCATAGCCAGTAAACTAAAGTGCTAGTTTGAAAGCTGAAATCTTAGACATAGTCTGCAATTTATTTTCTTGCTATGAAAATGTTCATTAATCACTTAGTTATAGAAATTTGCCCATTACACTATGTATAATTTAGATAATATTTAAGAAATTGGATTTCGTGTAACAGTTTTCTTAATATTGTAGTTCATTCTGAATCTAGACTTGCCCAATCGAATCAAGTTCCTGTACAACCGGAAGCCACACAGGTAAGAATGAACAAGAGCATTCATTAGGTTTGTTCCCTAAGATTCTTTCTTAGTCAGTGATGAATTTGGTCACTTTTCAAGTGTTTGGTTACGAATTCATTGGCAATTGGTAGTTCTTAGCACTATTTTTCCGTGCTTGTATTTGCTTTTCTTTTGGTAACTAAAATTTTTCATGCTTAGACCTTGTCTAAGAATTTTTTCTTTTAACATTTTAAATTAAATTACAGAGCAGTTGTCTGTATTTAGAACAGCTATTTTACAAGTTAGGGCTTTATACTTACTAGACAAAGGTTTAATTTAACTTTGAGATTTAAATATCAATATAGTTTGCAATTGTTAAGTATTTTGTTTTGAGAAAAAGTCAAGGCCTTACTGACCTGGAATTTGCTATGTAGAACTTGAAGTCACAGAGATCTGCCACCTCTCCCTGCCCCCTGCCCTCTCCCTTGTGCTGGGAAATTAAAGGTGTGTTCCACCTATCCAGCAAGTAATGTGTAAAATCTTAGTTTCAAAATTAAAAGAGAAATTCTTTCCCTTAACATCTGTATTAGGGTTGGTATAATTTGTTTGTCCTTAATTTTGTTAGAAGAGAATAAGGTCTGAGGTCTTTATCTCTGCACAGGTTCCTTTGGTTTCGTCCACAAGCGAGGGGTACACAGCATCTCAACCCTTGTACCAGCCGTCTCATGCTGCAGAGCAGCGGCCACAAAAGGAGCCAATTGATCAGATTCAGGCAAGTTCTGTTACCAAGCATGAATTGGCATGGTACTTTATAAATGTGATTCTTTTTGTTCCTATTTTACTTTCATAAAAATTATATTTATTAACATGTATAAAATAGAGTTAGTTTACCACTAAAGTATATTTGTTTGTTTGCTTTGTGTTTAGGCAACAATATCTTTAAATACAGACCAGACTCCAGCATCATCATCCCTTCCTGCTGCTTCTCAGCCTCAGGTGTTCCAGGCTGGGACAAGTAAACCTTTGCATAGCAGTGGAATCAATGTAAATGCAGCTCCATTCCAATCCATGCAGACGGTGAGCAGCTAACACTTCCTAGTGTGTACTATGAATCACTAAGTGGAGCTGAGCTGCAGCTTGTAATTATGTTATTTTTTACTGATGACTAAACTATGTTTCTTGGGCCTTATGATTTTTAATTGAGCCTTATGATTCACTAACTTATATTTGTTAGCTTTACTCCAAAGGTTAAAATATTTAACAAAGTTTTAAAAAAATGAAAAGAGCCAGAGAGGGAGATCAGTGGGAAGGGGTCTTACTACTAAGTCTGATATCCTAAGTTTAGTCCTTGGAACTCACATGGTAGAAGAAAACAATTCTAAAAGTTGTCCTCTGACCTCCACATGTGCAGCGTATGCACATAAACACACACCACATCTTTAAAGTGTAATATAGTACTGGTTGGGTTATAACCTAGTTATATCATTGTTTACATTTTGCTCTTTTAGCTTAATCTTTATTTTACTGAAATGTTTGAAAGTAATATTTTGATGTTATATACTTGACTGGTTTATCAGTAATAAACCAGTTTATAAACCTGGTTTATCAGTAATTATCTTTAAATTGTATAATTTTTAGAAAAAGTATTATAACCTWGAATACAGTTGAATTAGTGCACAAAAGGAATTCCTGAAGGATTAAGTACTTGASACTTTTTTCATTTAGTAATAAGAGTAAAATTTAAATTAGTTAACATGGTATTTCATCAAGAAGTCGGTGATATACATGAAAGCTTTTTATGTTTTGATGTGTGTGTTTGGATTTTTTTGGGGGGGGCGTTTAATTTTAAGTTAATTTGAAGGGAAGGCTGAACTCTGAGATATTCAAGTCTAAACCAAAAATAAAGTCATGAACCAGTCATTCATTTACTTGGTTTGCTACAGGTGTTCAATATGAATGCTCCAGTTCCTCCTGTTAATGAACCAGAAACTTTAAAACAACAGAGTCAGTACCAGGCCAGTTATAACCAGAGTTTTTCCAGTCAGCCTCACCAAGTGGAACAAACAGAGCTTCAGCAAGACCAGCTGCAAACGGGTAAGAGGACCAGGGTGACTTTCTTTTCAGTCCTTTATTTTGTTTTTTAAAATTTTTGGTTTTTTAGATTGTAATATAATGAGATTATGATGCTATTTTTCTGAAACTTCCCATGTATGCCCGCCTTTCACATTCATTGCCTCTTTCTTTTGAATTGTTAAATGTGTACGTTCCTAAATACATATCACCACCTCATCAGTCTATATAATGTAAATTGTATATATGTTTTTAGGGATGTCCATTTTGTATTGGATAGTTAATTGCTGTGCTCTTAGCTGAGGAAGACTAGATCTTCTGCTCACAACATTTCTTGGTTTCCTCTAGCTTTTGTCTAGGTTTTGGCCTCATGGGTTCCCCCCAGTCTCTTTATGATATCTCTATATGATACCTTTGCTCAGGTCTTATCTAGGCATTCATGTTGGTAAGACTTCATACATGTAGCTTCTGATTCTTCTAGGAGACAGAATCTGAAAGCAAATGCATGTTCTTCTGTCTCAACAATCTTACCTCCCCTTCCGCAGTGATCATAAGCCTTAGGAGCCAGGACAGTTGTATTGTAGGTGAATTAGTTGGGACTGTTCTACATTTTGGTTGGTTGTGGTTTTCTTTAATGGTCTTTATTGGAAAGAGAAGTTTCCTTGTTAAGGGTGAGGACTACCTTGTCTGGCTAGACACAGAAAGGAGACTTTTCAGTCTATATTCTGTGTGTGTCTGTGTGTCTGTGTGTGTGTTTGAAATTAGAGTGGCTGTCCCTAAGAGTTTTTGTACTATACCAGTTAATATTATAATTTTGCTGGAATTGGATTTGCTGCTGAATAATAGAAACTTTTAACTGTTCATTGTTTATATAGCTTACTGCCATTATGCTTGCTAGTAGGAGGTTGGGTTGATTCTTAATGGTGCAATAGTGTTTGGGAACGAACACACACACACACACACACACACATTGATTGTAATTGGGCCAGGTTGAAATCCTTTTTGGCCTTTAGGGTCATAATTCAGAATGTTTTCACACATGCATTGTGCACTAATATACACAGGCAAAAAACTCATACTCATAAAAATTTAAAGACCTTGTTAAAAAAAAAAGTAAACCTTTACTTTGTTGATGTATACATTTGTTCCACAGTGTGCATGTGGCATCTAGAGGACAACTTTGGAGTCAGTTCTCTACTTCCACGTCAGTGTGGGTCACAGGCTTGTACTTTAATTTATTCATTTGCACTTGTTACTTTTTTTCTTTCATGTCTATATTGCAAATGCCACCTCATAAATATTTATTTTCATCACTCCAAATATAGCTTACTCGTGGTCACTTATTCTACGTCATCATCATTTTTAGAGTAGTAAAGTGTCTGTGTGGGCCAGAGTTCTAATTTGTTTCTAGAAAACTGCTTGGTGTGTTCTTAGCCTTGCATTAATTGAATAAAATGTAATTAACAACTTGTTCCTACATGTAAACAACAACAAAAAGAATCTGGAAAAGAATCTTTTTTTCTTTCCCTTTCCCTCTCCTGTGCCATTCTCTCTTTGAGATAGGGTCTGACTATGCCTGGAACAGACTGGCCTGAGTTCTGAGTCTGAAGGCATGCCTAATGTGTGCCTTAGACTAGCCCTTCCAGTAGGTTGAATACCAGTGTGAGTACCTTTAGTGTCTTCTAAGTTGCCTGTACTTGTCATTTTAAATAGGCACCAAAGGCTGCTAAGGTGAAAGCCTCTAATGTTTCAGATATGAAATCGCTTTACAAAGAGTATAATTTCATGTTTCAGTTAGTGAAATAACTGTAAGAAAATGTAATTAAGGTCCTTTACAATAAAAAAAGACATATACACTGATTATATCAATCTTATGAATATGGAATCTACTTTTGCTAAAAGGTCAGTTATTCTCAAATATGCATGGAAGAATTGTATGATCTGCTTTTAAAGGTTTAGAATTACTATTGGGGAAATGACCCTCTAGCTTAATCTTATASGTGGGTAGGGGAGGAATAGGGGCTTTGTTATAATTTCCTATTACTAGGCAAATTTATTAAAATAACTGAAMTTGAAGAGTGCAGGAGCCAGGCAGTGTCAGAACCTGTCTTTAATCCCAGCTTTCAGGAGGCAGAGCCAGGTGGGTCTCTGTGARTGTGAGGCCAACCTGGTCTTCAGAGCTAATTCCAGGACAGCCAAGGGTACACAGAGAAACCCTGTCTTGAAAAACAATACAAACAAACAAAAAATGAAAAAAGAACAGAGTGTAGACATTTCATATAGTTTGTGAAGCATTTGGGAGAAAGAATGGTAATGAATTCTTTGTTTATGTATATAAACCTTTCTTTTAACAGTGGTTGGCACTTACCATGGATCCCAGGACCAGCCTCATCAAGTGCCTGGTAACCACCAGCAGCCCCCCCAGCAGAACACTGGCTTTCCACGTAGCAGTCAGCCTTATTACAACAGTCGTGGTGTATCTCGAGGAGGGTCTCGAGGTGCCAGAGGGTTGATGAATGGTTACAGGGGCCCTGCCAATGGATTTAGAGGTAAACAAATACTAAGGCAACTTCTGATTAATTTTTGCAGTTTCAAGACTTTCCTGATTTGTAAATGAGAACTATGTCTCATGAGTTTTGAGAGTTACTTCTCTGCATTGGTCCCTTAATACGTAATTTAAGCATTTGAAGCATGTRTGCCAAATGTATGTCACATGGGACTCACATTCTTCTGCCTGTCTCTTGAGTGCTGAGATTAAAGGCCTGTGCCACCTTATTGCCTGACTTATTTTGACAGTTTTTTAAATGGCAAAATTGGGAGAGAAAAAGTTGAGTTGCTATACATGCATTTATTTATAGGTTTGTTTGAGGTAACAGCTTGTTTAAGGATTTTGTGCGTGTGCTCCTAGGTRGACAAAAAGTGTCATTCTCTAAGACAAATGGGACTTAGATATTGATAAATAGATTGGATCAAGGCAGGGAATTCAAAATTAGTTTGAATTACTAGTGTGGCTTACAGGTTTTTTTTATTGTATTTTTTATTTTTATTTTTTTACTCTTTAAGAAAGCAGAGTTCTTGTAAGGAAAAGTAAATTATTATTCTCATCCTAAATTCTAGGAGGATATGATGGTTACCGCCCTTCATTCTCGAACACTCCGAACAGTGGTTATACACAGTCTCAGTTCAGTGCTCCCCGTGACTACTCTGGCTACCAGCGGGTATGTAAATATGGGGTGACCAATAGATTTGGGGCTAATTTTGTGGTGTCCAACATGCATTGTTATAAAATATGACTTTGGCTTTTAGTTTGTTTGCTTTTTTGTTTTTGTTGCTTTTCTTTAAACATTTATTATAGACAGTCACTTAATGTAGTTTGCTTAAAGTGATCTTCCAAACAGAACTATATGTATATATTCTTGAGCTTAAGGGAAGCTCAGTAAGAATAACTTAGCTGTAATACATTGGTGTCTAGGAGGAGTTATGTGGTATTCTGCTAGTGGTAAGCTATCAGACTAGATAGAGTCAACTAAAACTACCTTTCCTTTCACAACTAACTAGCTTGTCTTTCAGGATGGATATCAGCAGAATTTCAAGCGAGGCTCTGGGCAGAGTGGACCACGGGGAGCCCCACGAGGTAATATTTTGTGGTGGTGATCCTAGCTCCTATGTGGAGCTTCTGTTCTGGCCTTGGAAGAACTGTTCATAGTCCGCATGTAGGCTACATGTTAGGAATACATTTATCTTTTCCAGACTTGTTGCTAAAGATTAAATGAAATGCTCTGTTTCTAAAATTTCATCTTGAATCCAAATTTTAATTTTTGAATGACTTTCCCTGTTATTGTCTTGAAAATCAGAACATTTTCTCTGCCTCAGAAAAGTGTTTTTCCAACTGGAAATTTATTTTTCAGGTCTTAAAACCTGCTAAATGTTTTTAGGAAGTACCTACTGAAACTTTTTGTAAGACATTTTTGGAACGAGCTTGAACATTTATATAAATTTATTACCCTCTTTGATTTTTGAAACATGCATATTATATTTTAGGCTGAAAAGCCCTTTAAATGGCCAGATAAGCCACAGTTATATTTAAGAGAACCATTTAGAATTGACATAACTAATTGGAATTTGAACACTTAGGACTAGTGTTAGTGAACTAAATACCAACATATTTCTAATGTTTAAACAGATCTCCCAAATGCTTAGAAACTTGATGTCATTAAAATTAAGAATGGCAAGCTTAAGAGTCTTTTGTTCATTTGTCTTTCAAGTAATGGAAAACAATTTCTTACATGGGCTGGAAGTTAATTAGGTGAACAATCACTGGTAGCATTTCATGTAATCTGAAGTTCTAAATGGTTCTCTGATTGAAGGAGGTTAAAGAATTAGGTTTCTTATAGTTATTGGCTGGCCATGACATGTATAAAATGTATATGAAGGAGGAATTATAAAGTACTTTAATTTGAATGCTATTGGCAATTGACTATTAAGAAAGTACTTTAAAACAAAAGATTAATGGGTCATCTGGGAAATACTGATTTGAAGTATCAAAGGTATTTGCATGTGAATGTGGGCTATGTTCTTCTATCCCACCTTGTAGAATATTCTATGAAAGTTGAGTTAAATGATAGCTAAAATATCTGTTTTAACAGCATGTAAAAAGTTATTTTACCTGTTACAAGTCATTATACAATTTTGAATGTTATGTAGTTTCTTTTTAACAGTTTAGGTAAAAAGGTCTGTTTTCATTCTGGTGCTTTTATTAATTTTGATAGTATGATGTTACTTACTATTGAAATGTAAGCTAGCGTGTACATTAGAATGTAAGCTCCATGAGAGCAGGTACCTTGTCTGTCTTCACTGCTGTATCTATTCCCAACGCCTCATGACAGTGCCTGGCACACAGTAGGCACTCAATAAATACTTGTTGAATGAATGAATGAATGAGTACTGGTGGAATACTCCATTAGCTCTACTCTTCTTTTAGCCTAGAGAACATGAGCAAATTTGCACATGACAACTCCAAGGACAGGTGAAACTTGAACACTGAAGAATTGGCCTCTTAAGCCTAATAATGTGCTGACAAGCTACCACATGCTTCTTGACTTCAGATGAAAGTCTGCTTGAAGGCAAAACAAATAATACTTGAAAGAAAAATCAAATGCCATTTTTGTCTTCTAGGTCGTGGAGGGCCCCCAAGACCCAACAGAGGGATGCCGCAAATGAACACTCAGCAAGTGAATTAATGTGACACACAGGATTATGTTAATCGCCAAAACACACTGGCCAGTGTACCATAATATGCTACYAGAAGAGTTATTATCTATTTGTTCTCCCTTTCAGGAAACTTATTGTAAAGGGACTGTTTTCATCCCATAAAGACAGGACTGCAATTGTCAGCTTTATATTACCTGGATATGGAAGGAAACTATTTTTATTCTGCATGTTCTGTCCTAAGCGTCATCTTGAGCCTTGCACACGATACTCAGATTCCTCACCCTTGCTTAGGAGTAAAACATTATATACTTAAAGGGGTGATAATATCTCCATAGTTAGTTGAAGTGGCTTGGAAAAAAAATGCAAGATTGACTTTTTGACATTGGATAAAACTACAATCAGCCCTAGAATTATTCCAGTGGTAATTGACAAAGTTAAAGCATTTTCCTTGAAAGGAAGATGGAAGGAGTGGAGTGTGGTTTAGAAATAACTGCAGTCACAGCTTTTCCCTTTAAATTGGAGCACCAACAGATTAAAAACATACCAAATTATGCATGGGTCCGTAATCACACAAGCAAGGCTGGCTACCAGCCTTGACACAGCACTCACTAGTCTTCTGGCCAAACGACTGTGATTAAAAACACATGTAAATTGCTCTTTAGTAGTGGATACTGTGTAAGACAAAGCCAACATGCAAATCAGGCTTTGATTGGCTCTTCTGGAAAATATGCATCAAATATGGGTATAATCTGGATGGGCTGCTTCTGTGCTCAATGTGAACTATTCGGATACCTTTGAACAGTTTCTCTGAACAATGACTTACCTGAGGATTGGTCCTGTTTGTCATTCCTCACGATAATTGCATTGTCATCACTAATCCTTGAATCTTTCTGTATTGTTACTCAAATTGGTAATAGGTACTGATGAAAATCTAATGGATGGATAATCATAACACTTTTGGTCACATGTGTTTCTCCTGCAGCCTGAAAGTTCTTAAAGAAAAGATATCAAATGCCTGCTGCTATCACCCTTTTAAATTGCTATCTTTGGAAAAGCACTAGTATGTGTTTTAGATTCATTTCCCTGTTTTAGGGAAATGACAAGCAGTAGTTTCAGTTCTGATGGTATAAGCAAAACAAATAAAACATGTTTCTAAAAGTTGTATCTTGAAACACTGGTGTTCAACAGCTAGCAGCTAAAGTGATTCACCCCATGCGCTGTTAGTGTCACAGACTTTGTGGTTATGTCTAGTAGCTGTTTCTGAGATATTTTCATTTATCTTTTGTCTAATTTAACCCTATTTGAATTCTCTCCTTTTCTCAAGGAGACACTTACGTTCAAAGTGTTGATTCTTTGCCTTAGGTGCATAGAGAATATACAGTTTGGAGATGGAAAGGTTAGCAGTGACTTAGACTTATGTTCTGTGTTGGAATTTGTGCTAGCAGTTTGAGCACTAGCTCTATGTGCCTATGAACTGAATGCTGCTTGTCCCATTCCATTTTACGTCATGGAGAATTAATTCCACTTGTTAAAGCAAAGGCTACTTACTAAGTTAATGTTATTTTCTGTACAGAAATTAAATTTAATTTTAGCCTTTTGCAAACATTTTTTTTTCCAAGCCGGTAATCAGCTTCTCAAAACAATTATTCTCAGATACTCATCATTAGACAACTGGAGTTTTTGCTGGTTTTGTAGCCTACGAAAACTGCTTAGGCTGTTGAACATTCCACATTCAAAAGTTTTGTAGGGTGGTGGATAATGGGGAAGCTTCTAATGTTTATTTTAAAATAAATAAAATAAGTTCTTGACTTTTCTCATGTGTGGTTATGGTACATCATATTGGAAGGGTTATCTGTYTACTTTTGCCAAGAATATTTTGCCAGCACCTACACTTGTGTGCTTTAAATGACAACTGCCTGGGATGTACCACAACCGTACGTTAGTTGTATTTTATTGGGATGGATAAAGTGTTTGTGGCTTACTGGATAATCCTTAGATGGTGTATTATACCTGTAGAATATAATCTTGTGATATTAAGAGGGCAAAATTGAAGAAAATAAGTTTAGTATTGAATTTGAGTTCTGAAGTGAAAGCCGAAAACACCCTACGTTTCAGGCTTTCTACCCAAAGTGTAGGGYAGAATGTGTAAAAGGTGTTTGTAGTTTAACCTCTTTACTTTTTAAGTTGCTTATTCCTTTCAATGGCAACAAAAAAATTAGGTATTCTACCATTGCAGTTCTAGTGCACTGAGTTTTTTAATGTCTCAATTCAGGCTATTTTAAAAGCAATCTCTCACTGGACAGAAAACTACTAAAGTAGTTTGGTTAGGATCTGAGTCTTTGTTACTCAGTATCTTGTATAATATGCAAATGCTTGTCTAGATGCAGAAGACCCTTTGTTTGGTCAAGTGTGTATGATGGTCCTACCTGTCTTTCAGTGTAGTAAGACTATAAAGTATTTTGTACATGCACAATTAACAGTATGTATAGATACCACGTGTATAATGAAATGCTCTTACCCCTCCCCCTTCCGTAAAGGTAGCATGCCATTGATTACTTTTGCTTAGGGCCAATTTATTACCAGGGCCTTAATATTCATAAAAAGAGATGATTTTTTTCATCCTTTCTCTTCTTTTGATCATTGTATCTTGATATTAAAAACATGACCTTCCAATGATTGTAGTAAATTACCTTCTATAGTTCTTTTTGTCTCTATATGTATACATATATATGCACTTATATGATGCTATTGTATAGAGACTTCAAGGAGACATGAAATGTGTGATTATTCTCAGGTTTGTTCACCAAGGTGCTTGGCAGACAACCATTTTCTAAGTGCAGAATGTAGTTGAGCAGCTTCACATATGTGCCAGGCAATTTGTTAAATTTTCAGGTACATCTACTGAAGGGAAATGGGGTAAATGTAGCTTTGGCTGATCATACCCTTCATTTCAACTTAAGTTCTGAACCTGTATCCCACTTGAGTTATTAAGTACTCTTAGTTTTATCGAGTATAAATTAACAGAAAACGTAAATTAAGCTTTGCCTTTACTATTTTGAATTTATAAATGTTCTGGAAAAAACATAGAAACTGTTATATGTATTTCATTAGATTAAAATGTGACTATTTATAGTCCTTGAGCAAAGCCTGTGAGTTGCCCACACCCTAAGGAAAACTCCTTAAGTGCTCCATGAGAGAGAAGAAACGATTCTGGGTCTGGTCTTTCTAAGAAAAAAAAAAAAAAAAGCTAGGCTACTGTAAATTTTGGTACTAGAAGCAGT
>BDUI01006112.1:79910-90650 GCA_002335545.1 Apodemus speciosus
GTGTGTGTGTGTGTGTGTGTGTGTGTATGTGTAGGTCAAGGACAATTCGTGGTGTTGGTTCTCCCTACCTTTTCTCCCTACCCTACCTTTGAGGGCGCTAGGGTTTGGACTCAGGCTATCATGTCAGCAAAGCCTGTCTTCTTAACCAGCACATCCCRGTGCGCCTCTACGTTCCTTACCCCTAAAGTAAAGCAGACAGCACTGTCACGCTTGCTCTTCTAAGTCCCCACTAGCTCTGCAGGTCTGAGGATCACTGCGCCTCTTCTGCCCCTGTTAATTACCTTTCTTGGGATGATGGTATTACAGTCACCGGAAGAAGAGAATGCGGCAGCTACAGAAGAAAATAAAGAGTGGGACCTTGAACTTAAAGCAAGATGACCCCTTCGAGCTTTTCGTAGCAGCCACAAACATTCGCTACTGCTACTACAATGAAACCCACAAGATTCTGGGCAATACTTTCGGCATGTGTGTCCTTCAGGTGGGTGTCTCCTTCCCCACAGTGAGTATAGTAAGGGGAGAAGGTCGCGTGTAAGTAACCCACCCCCAAGCACTATCACTGGAAGGCCTGGCCATTTTGTAAAGTAAACTGGGTTACTCACCCTAGAAAAGATCCTTTCTTCACTTGACTAGATACAGCAGCAGAAAGTAGAGGGCCGCACCCCCACAGGTCACTGCCCACCATGCCTGACATAGTAAGTTTTGGGCTGGGCCAGTGGTGTGCCCCGAGACAGGGGGATTGTTTGAGACCAGCCTAACCTTCATCAAACAAACTACAATCCACAAGCACTGAGGACTTGGAGTCATCCTAGTACCCCAGTCCTTGCTGGAACTAAGACGCCAGCCTCTGAGCCCTGGTGGCAGTTACGCAGCCCTGACTTGCATGTCACGCTTACCCGCTTCTGAGTAGAGAAGTGACCCCCTCCCCATACTTTCCTCAGTACAGCTTGGTGAAATTCTCCACTGATACTTATTTTCTTGTCAGACAACTTAATCAAACACGTTTCTTAGTTCTGGTGGATGTTATATGGTATCTGACTTTATTTGATATCTGTGACACTCCTTTCAACCCCCCTAAAATGACAAGATGTCTGCACAAATCCATTCATTCTTAAATGTGCGTGTTATATTCACATATGTACTGTGACCATAATTGTGTAAATTAGAAAACATATCTCATGAAATATAAGTTAAAAATGAGACTGGGTCTCAAGGAGTTTTTAGTTTTAATTTCTGTMTCTATAGTAAGTTGCTCTGCTGGGGAACTCGAAAGACCCTCCTGCCTCGGTGTCCTCTACCAGCTTCTACCATCATTCGGATGTTGGTGCTTTTGTGCCAGGTGCCCCATGTTGTACAGTCTGGTTTTTTCAGGTTGCCTAGAAATTGTACAGAAAAGGCAAGTAAGATGCTTCTGAAATTGCATAAGATCAGTGAGATTTAGAAGACTTGCTTTGCATCTRTAGATTATAATACCAGATCTTCTTGTACTCCAGGGATGGATGGCCTGCTTCCTGTGGTACCCTTGTTTGCTGGTGGGCAGGTGTGAGAGGTGCAGTTTGGGGCTTGTGTTCTGAAGCTCTCGTTGCTGTCCCACTCTCTCTTGGTTAGGCAGCCTGGAGGTGCTGTTTGTGTCACAAGCCTTTCTTTTTCTTTTTTTAATTTATTTCTTTTTTCTTTTCTTTCTTTCTTTCTTTCTTTCTTTCTTTCTTTCTTTCTTTCTTTCTTTCTTTCTTTCTTTCTTTTCTTTTCTTTTCTTTTTTTTTCCCCTGAGACATGGTTTCTCTGTGTGGCCCTGGCTGTCCTGGAACTCACTCTGTAGACCAGGCTGGCCTCGAACTCAGAAATCCGCCTGCCTCTGCCTCCCAAGTGCTGGGATTAAAGGTGTGCGCCACCACCGCCCGGCTGTCACAAACCTTTCTAAGGTCTGATTTCCTCTAGGATTTTGAAGCATTAACTCCGAACTTGTTGGCCAGAACTGTAGAAACAGTAGAAGGTGGTGGATTGGTGGTCATCCTCCTACGGACCGTGAACTCGCTTAAGCAGTTATACACGATGACTATGGTAAGAGTGCCTCTCAGGCCTAAAGCAAAGCCAGCGGCTTTGGCTGTAGTGAGCTAGCACCTTCAGTGAGCGTTCTGCATAGCAGCCAGGCCGCCATCACCACAGACGTCCTCTCCACTTGGGAGGAGAGGTTTCTGAGAGCCTTGCTTGCTTTCAGGAGGTTAGGGTTCCACGCTGGCGAGGTCTGAGATGCCATGCAGCCTTTTTGTGTTTGTTTTGTGGTACAGGACCTCACTTTACAGCCAGGGCTGCCTTTGAACTCTTGCTCCCCAGGTTCTAGCCCCCTCAGTACTGGAATTGTTGGTGCGTACACCACAAGCCTGGGACTAAGTCCCTGTGTCATTTAGAGGGACTGTGCAGATTTCCTTACTGGCCCTCATCTTCTGGGGGAAAACAAAGTAATGGCTTCTAGTTCTACTTTAAATCTGGAAGAATTTAAACTATGAGGAGAGATAGCGCCCTTCCCAAAGAAGACATAGCAAGAAGTGGGGCTCCACTGACCCACCAGCTCCACAGGGATTGCTAGCTCAGTGTTCTATGAGCCAACTTCAAACTCCTCCCCGGGGCCTTGTCGCTCAGGAATGGGCTGCATTGGCCTTGGCCCATACCCCTTTTAGATGAGGCAGTTCTATCTGTCACTCCTTCATTTGCATCATTGTCTTAGTCACTGTTCTATTGTTGTGAGGCGATGCCATGACCTAGGCAACTCTTATAAAAGCATCTAACCCGGGGTTTGCTCACAGTTTCAGGGGTGGTTATGATGGCGAGCATGCTAGCACAGCAGCATGCATGGTGCTGGAGAAATAGCTGAGAGCTCACATCCTGTAGGCAGAGACGGAGGTTGGGCCTAGTGTGGGATTTTGAAGCCTCAAAGTGACATATTTCTTCCACACCTACTAATCCTTCTTAAATCATGTCACTGCCTGATGACAAATGTCCAGTCAGTTACTCTTGCTGTGTTGCCGTGATGAAACCCAGTGACCAAAAGCAAGTTTGGGAGAAAAGAATTTATTTGGCTTACAGTTCCACATCACTGGTCATTGTCAAAGAAAGTCAGGGCCAGAGCTCATCCAGGACAGGATTAAAATGCCCCACAGGCTTGCTTGTAGCTCCATCTTGATTGAGGCATTTTTTGAGGCATTTTTTTTCTCACCTGAGGCTCCCTCCTCTCTGAATACCCTAGCTTGGGTCAAGTTGACATAAAATTAGCCTGGGACAACTAAGCATTCAAATATGTGGGCCTCTGGGACCCATTCTTATTCAAACCACAGGTGTGTTTCTTCAAAGCACTTAACAGCTCCCTAACATTATTTGTATTTTGTGTGACCTCTGCTAGCTGTGGACCAGGGACCGAGGTGCATTCGTCTGGCATGTACGAAGCACTCATTAGATACTTGTGAGTGAGTGAATAGATGACGTTGGGTCCATGTTAGTTTGTTTATTCATCCCATCTCCTGGACTCGACACCTGCTCACCCTCCCAGTCTGCTGTCATCTCCGAAAGGTCTTCCCTGGCCACCTCCAGTACACGCGGCTCCTCATTTGCTGTCACCACACTGTATGTTTTGTTTGCAACACTTATTTGTCTTTCGCAGTTAGACCATAAGTTTTGTGAGAACAGAATTCTTGTGAGTTAACCATTGCACACACAACTGTGTCTGCACACTAGTTGGCGCGTACATTTAGCTGAATTACGTATGGTGCAGGACGAAGTGTGGGAAAGGTCAGTGGTAGGCGAGGGGCAGTTTGGGTTGGAGACTCCCACTTGGTGTACGATGGAGCACACAGGGAAGACTGGTCTGATTCTCTAGGGTTTGCTAATGTCTTCTAGTGTAATGTTTATGTTGCTTTTAGAAGATTTTGTCAGTGGATGTTGTCTTGTTTTCTTAGGATGTGCATTCCAGGTACAGGACCGAGGCCCATCAGGACGTGGTGGGAAGATTTAATGAGAGGTAGGTCTATAGGGTGGTTCTTGCAGTTGCAGGGAGTCAGAATGGGAGAAATGTTTTTATCTTGGATCCAGCAAGTTTGCTGTTGTATCAGAGGCATGTAGTTCAGACTTTCAAAACCTAGTGAGGCTTGCTTTGTTTTGAGACAGATTTTTACTATGTTGTTCAATTAGCCTTAAACTTATAATATACCTGTCTCTGCTTCCAGAGCACTAGAGTAACAAGACTGCATCCAGCTAGCAGTGAGATCCTGCTAGCAGCAGCCTGTGAAACCAACTGGGTGGAGAGAGGGCTGCAGGCTGGAGCGGGAATCATGTACTTAACCTTGCTGCTGGCTTGGCTAACTTTGGTAGCGTCTCTCTTCTCTTTGGCTCTTAGTTTACTCTTCTGTCCAAGGGATGTTTGAACCTTCCTAATGCTGCTACCCCTCAGTATCCAGTTCCTCATGGTGTAGAGACCCTCTCCCCCTCATAAAGTTATGTCATCGCTACTTATAACAGTAATTTTGCTACTATTATGAATTGTGATGTAACTATGTGGGGGTCATGACCCACAGGTTGAGAACTGCTGTTCTAGCTGTTGCAAAACATGTCAGAGGCCCCAACAAATGTATGTGAGTCTTTACAAAGGAAAAATAATTAACATTTGCTAGACTAAAATCCTTCTTAACTATATGCTACCTCTTAAAAGACTAGTGCTCTGAGCTTCTTAGGGGAGAGTGGTCCAGATCATTGCTTCTCAACCTGTGGTCACAGCCCTTGGGGTGACCCTTGCAAGGGTCGCCTGTGAGCATTAGGAAGGTTGAGGACCACTGAGCGAGCACCTGTGTAACTGACTGTCTTCCTGAGTTTATTTTACCATGCGGGCTCATTTTTACAGGGTCTTCGTAGCTAGTAAAACATTTTAAGCCTGTAGATCACAACCTCTTGGGGGCTAAACGACCCTTTCACAGGGGTTATGTATCAGATATCCTGCATGTCAGATATTTACGTTATGATTCACAACAGTAGCAGAATTACAGTTGTGAAGTAGCAATAGAATAATTCCATGGTTGTGGGTGGTCACAGCACGAGGAACTGTACTAAAGACTCTCAGCATTAGGAAGCTTGAGAACCACTCATTGCTTTAAGCGTTGGTCTAGATCAGTAGTTTTTTTTATTGGAGGAGACTTTGCCCTCTAGGATGTTTGGCAATATCAGGAGACATTTGGCCATCATGCTTTGGGATGGTGGTGTAGAGTGCCATTGGCTCTGAGTACACAGAACCCTCACCATGAAAAAGACCTCTCAGCTCCAAGATGCAGGTTCTCCTGAGGCTAAGAAACCCTCCTGGCCTGATGSGCTTGGGGGCTTTTCTGACTTTAGCCTGTGGTACCCTGGCTGAGTGCAGCGAGGGCAGGGGGAGAACTGTGGTGGTGACTAGAGTAGAAGCCAGTAAATGTAGAGATAAGCTGCTTTTCTTTAAGGCTTTGGATGAGGGGTGGGTGGGCCAAATGACCCAGGACCAGTGGCGCTTGCTCACAGTGGAGCGCCTGGCTGGGGTCTTGCTCTGTGGTATAAATCTGCTTAGGCGACTTGCAGAGCTGAAGCATCTCATTGCGCCCCAGCTGGCTCCTCACATGATGCTCCTGAACAAGTCTTTTGAGTTCTCGCTTAGACAGTGCCTGCCTTCCCTGTCACCTCACTGCAACTGCATTGTCCCTCAGGTTTATTCTCTCTCTGGCGTCTTGTAAGAAGTGTCTGGTCATCGATGACCAGCTCAACATCCTGCCCATCTCCTCCCACGTGGCCAGCATAGAAGCCGTACCTCCTCAGGCCCCGGTGAGTCTGAGTGAGGGGGACAGGGATCTGTTGGGCATGGTGGCATAGTTTCCACGGGAGCGCTTTGGCTGTGGCAAACTGCCCTCTCTTCTCTGACAGGATGAGAATCTCAGTCCTGCTGCTCTGGAGCTGCAGGAGTTGAAAGAGAGCTTGCAGGATACTCAGCCTGTGGGTGTGCTGGTGGACTGCTGCAAGACCCTGGACCAGGTACACGCAGGSGGGGTGGGGGTGGGGTGGTGGTGGTCAGGCCTTCCCTACCCTGCCGCTGATGGCACAGGGTAAGGCAGCGAACAACACAGACCATGTGAGGACGTGTCAGCTCTACAGTATCAGGGCTATGCTGTGTAGAACCACAAAGAACCAGCCAGTGAGCTGAGGTGAAGAAAGGGATTGTATTTCAAGAGGAACTGTCTTTCCATAGAGGATAGCCTTGTGTTCTTTAATTTCAGTTGTTTGTATTGTTTGTTTTTTCTTTTTTGTTTTGTTTGTTTGATTGATTTTTTTTGTTTTCAAGACTGGGTTTCTCTCTGTAGCCCAGGCTGTCCTAGAACTTGCACCTGAGACCACGGTGGCCTTGCACTCAGATATTCATCTGCCTCTCCCTCCCGACTTCTGGGATTAAAGGCGTATGTCACTGCCACCTGACTGCTTAAGAAGTTTTTTTGCTTATGACTTATATAGAAGAGTGTGGGGGAGAGCTTCAGGTTTGTGTACTAAAGCCCCATGTAGTGAGTCAGACTTGTGGGTAAACTAATAGTTTGAGTGGAAACACCAAGTTGTGTTTCTGTGCTGGCTGATGTGACCAGCTGGTGACTTATGTAGCTTCTGGGTCATGATGCTTTGCTGGTTAGCTCTGCCTGAGGCCTCTACGCTGCTATAAGTGCGGCGTTCCGCCCAGCCTTGGTCACATGAGGAGTACAGGACTCTTCCCTCCTGATAGATCCCAGCTTTGGTGATAACCTCCCACCACTCAGGATGAAGTCCCCACAGGATGGCCTCCCTTTGACTTCTGGAAACACCATTGTAAGCTCTTCGTGCTGGCAAGTTGCAGCCTCCAGGTTTTTTTGAACCACTTTTGGTCTGGTGAAGAGAGGGAGTGATAGGATGTGAGAGAAACTATTTCTTGGAACAGCATTATCACATAAAGGAAGCTTACTCAGGTGACTGAAGCAGGAAGATTGCCAGTAGTTTAGGCCAAGCTGGGCTATAGAGTGAAATCAATTCTCTAAACCAGGGAAGGAGGCTCAGTTAGAGTGCTTGTGTAGTATGCACAAAGACCTGGGATCAATTCCCAGCAATGCATAAACTGGGCATGGTGGCAGAAATCCTCCTGCTCCAGAGGTGGAGATCGGGGTTTAGAAGTTCAAGGCCATGCTGGACTATCAGGAGCCAGCTTTAGGAAAGCTTCAGTTGAGACCATGTCTTTAGGAAAAAAAGGAAGGAAGCCATGCAAAGCAGCCGGTTAGTGAAGGGTGAGAGCATGCACATTAACAGACTAGAAAGTGGCATCTGTGTTGATCCCGACTGCTTGGCTAGGTGTGATGATGTCTGCCTGTATCCTGAACTTGTCCAATAGCGGACAGGAGGATCATTGGTTCTGATGCCAGCTTGGGCTACATATAGCAAGCCACTGTCTCAGTCTCCCAGAGAGATCTGTGGCTGTTGTATCCGACAGCTGCTGGATCAGAGAGAGTGGACGTTAGAATGGGTGTGCCACCAGTTGCTGGTGCTACTGACAGTGCAGGAGGATGTCTTCTTTCTGGGCTTCTCTACAGCCACAGCCACGGGGACAGCTTTTAATTGGCATCATCGTGAAAGAGGCGGGCAGATGATTACTTATTATTCCTGTTTTGTTTTCCCTTTGGGTTATGAAGTCTGAATTACTTGTATGTTTGTCTTTTCATGTTAGCCTTTCATTTTAGATAAGTAGTTTAGGATATATTTCAGTCTAGTTATTTTTAATTAGCATTTGGAACTTCTCCCTAAAATTTAAAAAAGTAAAATATCATTCAGGAAAAGACTTGATCCCTTGGGTGATTTAGCTGAAGAGCTTTGTGTCTTGAAGCGCCTTCCCTGACTGTACTGGGAGCAGACTGGCTCCTCAGGATGACAAGCACAGCTTCCTTCCCTCCTTTATAGCTCATCAAGGCCCCAGGTTTGGCCCAATTGGTAGTGTGGCTCCCATTTAGAAGTTGTTCCCATTTAGTGCCATGCACTTGGTCGCATGCCAGGCCTAGCCGTGAACAAGGTATACTTCAGAGCGCA
The DNA here is from genome assembly GCA_002335545.1 of Apodemus speciosus. Lineage (NCBI taxonomy): Eukaryota > Metazoa > Chordata > Mammalia > Rodentia > Muridae > Apodemus > Apodemus speciosus. Next base: position 88,002 of record BDUI01006112.1, read on the forward strand.
TGCTGTCTAGCAGTGGGGCTTAACCCGTGGTCTCATGCATGCAGACATCCTGCATATCCGATATTACATTACGTCTCATAACAGTAGCAAAATTACAGTTATGAAGTATCGATGAAATAAGTTTATGGTTGGTTGGCGTCACTACAGCGTGTATTAAAGGCTCTCAGTAGTAGAAAGACTGAGAACCTCTGCTCTATAGATGAGACAGATTCTGTGTGGAGAAAATTAGTTTCTTCCACTAAATCATATGGTTTAGTGGAAAGAACTGCGTAAAGAGCTGTAGCCTTTCTGGGCATTCACATAAATGCTATCTTTGCACAGGCCAAAGCTGTCTTGAAATTCATTGAGGGAATCTCGGAGAAGACCCTAAGGAGTACTGTTGCCCTCACCGCTGCCCGAGGAAGGGGCAAGTCTGCGGCCCTGGGCCTGGCTATTGCTGGGGCAGTGGCATTTGGGTAAGGGTGCCCCATGGGAAGTGTGCAGGATTTAAGTCAGGAAACTGCTGGAATTGTTTCTGGTTCCTCATCAGGGCTGGTCACCATGTGACTTCTGTCAGGGTCGAGAGTATTTGTCTGGAAGCTGCAGCACTGCTCCCCTGGGCCGCTAAGAGGCACACTGGGCAGTACCAGGGCTCATTTGTTTGCTACTTAAGTTGAACAAACACAAATGCAAAGAAAACCTCTCATCATGAGAGTGTCTGACCAGCTTTGGTGACTGCACAAATACAGGTGAAATACATTATGACCGTGGTTGGTGACAGATCTTCTTTGTTTTCAGTAAGGTATTATTTTCTGTCCCTGGCCTGAGTGTGCTTTGCCAACTCAAATGATGGGCCTACAACCATTGTCTTGTGTGTACTGTCTTCCCTGGTGATGCTTACTTAGAGAGGTCTGTGGGTACTTTGTATGTGGATGAACCAAGGCCCAGGGAATTCTGATTACCCAAGATCCTCCACCAGATCGCTGCTGGCAGAGCTTTGGCCTTGGCCCCAGTACCACGTAGCTCCATGACTTCATAATTTGAAAGTCTCCGTGTATAGTGATGAGTGTGAGGCTGCCCTTCCTGGTAGGACAGCAGATCGCTGGCAGTGTGTAGGTTCTCCATGTGGACAGCTATTGTAGTCTGCCACTCCGTACCCCCGGTATGAAGTAGCCCTGTGTAGCCTTGCTACCAGCACATCGATAACCTGTTTGTCTTGGTTTTGAAGAGGTGTGTACTCAGGTCTTATTTGCTTTCCTCTTCTCCCCAAAAATGTCCTTTCCTTACTCTGCTGTCGTCTCTGGTTATCACTTGTGTGACAGAAGCAGCTAAAAATGATTCCTTAATTTTATTTGCTTCTTTAAAATTTCCTAAGTCTTTTAGTTTCTAAACCACCTCCCCCATTTTTCTTTTTTTCTGCAGGTATTCCAATATTTTTGTTACCTCCCCAAGCCCGGATAACCTCCACACGCTGTTTGAATTTGTTTTTAAAGGATTTGATGCTCTGCAGTATCAGGTAAGAAAGTAGTGTAGACCTTTTGCTTTAATGCTAGAGTTCAGCYGAGTAGTCTGGAATGCTTGCTTTCTTAGTAGTGACTCTCTGAAAYTTGTCATGGGTTTGACTCTTTCTTCCCCAGGAGCACCTGGATTATGAGATTGTCCAGTCGCTGAACCCCGAGTTTAATAAAGCGGTGATCAGGGTCAATGTGTTTCGGGAGCACAGACAGACTATTCAGGTGAGACTCATCTCAGACTTGTCTGCAGGCCAGCCAGGGTCCTGCTGTGTGGACCTAGCTTGGTGGTGTTTGCCCACTTGTTTGACTGGTTCGCCCTGATCCAGCAGTGGTGTGTGAGAAGCCTGTTGCAGATTATCAGCACCAAGTGAGGATGGCATTCAGGTCAACTGTGGGGAAATGGATGTAGTTGGATTAAAAAGTTCAGTTTGTATCTTTGACTGTGGAAGAAATGGCATTGAGAGTATGCTAAAGAGTGAAAAGATAGTGGTTCTCATCAGTTCAGGTTTTGCTGAGTTACTGTGGATTTTGAGACCTATATCTGCAGCTGGAACAATGACATGACCATTTCAAAGGAGAAGAGCTCTGCWGAATGTGTGGGGATCTTAGCGGTTTGCCAGTGCCCCATTTCCCTTTTAAACAGCACTTCCTGGAAAGCTCTGGAAGCCCAAGTGCTGAAGGCTTCRGTGTTGCTCAGGCTCAGAGGAGCACCATGGGACAGGATTGCAGAGGCACAAGACTCACTGGCTCTTGCTGGACAGATTCATTGACTGCTTTTGAATTTAGGTTGGAATGGGAAGTGAGCCAAGTGAACTTGGCAGTTTATGATCCTTGAATCTGACATCTGCAGTGGCACTGGGTGGCTGTGTCACGGCACACCAAGGCAGATGTAACACCGCTGTTTACGCCCTTCGCCTTTACCTTAGAGCCTCTGTTAGTTTTACTAGCCCCCCCCCTTTTAAAAATTTTTATGTGTGGGTATTTGACTGCATGTGTGTCTTTGTACCACATACGTGTCTAATGCCCTTTAAGGTCAGAAGAAGGCACTGGATCCCTGGAACTGGAGTTCCAGATAGTTGTGAGCCACCAGTGTGGATGCTTGAAATGAGCCTGGGTCCCATGGAGGAGAAGCCAGTGCTCCTGCTGCTGAGCCTTC
>BDUI01006114.1:41157-62362 GCA_002335545.1 Apodemus speciosus
TTTTTCGAGACAGGGTCTCTCTGTGTAGCCCTGGCTGTCCTGGAACTCACTCTGTAGACCAGGCTGGCCTCGAACTCCGAAATCCACCTGCCTCTGCCTCCCGAGTGCTGGGATTACAGGCGTGCACCACCACCGCCCAGCTATGTTTTACTTTTTTAATAATGTGTTTTTTCTTTTAAATATGCAATGTTCTATATTAATAAAATGCAAAGGTTACATGTGTTATAAGTAATAAAGTAAATTGTTAATTTCAATTATTTAACTTTTCATTCTGTGTTTTAATAACTTTTATGGGCTATTTTTTCATATGTTGAGTATAATGGCAAGATATGAAACAAATTATTACATAAAGAAGAAAAATATCTCATATAAAATGTAGAAAACTCTCTAAATTCATCACATCTAATATTCATGACCTGCATAAATTTATATCTTCATTCTTATCAATGTCCTTAATTTACTAAATGAACATGATAAACAAGGAAAATACAATTTATGATGGTTTATGGGAAGAATTTATGTAAGTAAATATCAGAAACATTATAATCCAGGCCTAAATTTATTAAACATTAAAATTAAGTCTTAGAAAACTACAAGCTAGCAAGTATGCACTGGAGCTGGCTGATGCTAACAACACAGGATAGACAGTCATTTTAAAGTCATTTAAAAGCTCCATTGCTATGGTAGAATCTGGTCACTTGCTACTTTCACAGTCAGAGAGACAAAGCATGGCCTGACCATTCTCCTAGGTATTCAACACTAGTGTGTCATTATGTGCACTTATACATTTTAGTGCTTCAGCAAAGTTTCATAAAATTTCCAGAATTACCTTATTTAACATGTTCAGTTTTCACACAGAGCAGTCAATGTGATTATTGCTAAAATCTATCAATATAAAAAGCTTTTTCTACAAGCTCTACTGCAGAGATTTGTTCTTTGAAATAAAGATTTCCTTAACATAATTGATAAGAAAATTTAGAATTAATCTCTCAGAGAAACTGAAACCAGTCTTCATATACCCAATGCTGTGAGTCACAGCTAAGGATACCATCATTAATTATTGGGTGCCTTCTCTGTCCTAGGTCTCTGTCTCTTTCTGGAGATTCTGCCTACCTCCCCTTCACTCTCAGTTGCAGATTTCTATTCATTCTCATGGCCATCAGGCCATCCCACATGCCCCTGCCCACACCTGACTCTGAACCCTCCTCTGAATCCCTCCTGATCCCCTCTCCCACACAATTCTGTCCCTCCATCTGCCTTTCACATTCATTCCATTACTCCGTCCAAGTGAGACTCAAGCATCCATTCTTGTGCCCTCCTTCCTGTCTAGCCTTCTTGGGTCTGTGGAGTGCTGCATGAACATCCTATATTTTATGGCTAAGTGATTGTATACCACGTGTGTCCTTTTGGAACTGGTTTTCCTTACTCATAATGATATTCTTGAGATTCATCCATTTGCCTGCAATATCATGATGTCTTTGTTTTTCATAGCTGCATAGTATTCCATTGTGTGGATATGCCACATTTTCTTTATCCATTTTTCAGTTCAGGGACATCCAAGTTGGTTTTTGGATATTATAAATAAAGTTGCTATGAACATAGTTGAACAAGTAAGGCTGATATTTTTAAAGTCTAAGAGAGCCACATGTACATATCTATTACATATGCATGAATTGTATTTACTAATTAAATGTTTCAAAATTTAAAAAAAAAGAGTTCACAGACAGGCAATTGCTATCATGGTTTGAGAAACTATGGTGTTACAGGCTTCAGAGGGTACTCTCCAGATTCTCGTCTACAGGACAGTACATGAATCAAAGCTCAGGATTTAATTATATAAACCTCCCTGTAGTATAATGTGTCTATTATGTATAGTTTATTCTCTTTCCAACAAACTTTCTACCATCACAATACCTAATAGCCTAACCATGTTCTGTTGGACATTATACACACAGCCATGTTTGTTCTACCACATAATAGCTCAGTGCCATTGGGCAGAGTAAAAGCTCTTATAAGTGTGTACTGCTGAGAACATTGCCCCTGTAGTGAGATCTAAAGAACACACACACAAAATTATTCTTGTCAAAAACATACTGTCAGTGAACATAAATAATGCAAGGATTCAAAAAAAAAGACACAACACACAAATAACCTTCATTTTTTTTCTTTTCTTTTTCCTTCAAGGTTCTAAGCCTTAAAGTTATTTAAAAACAGAGCAAGTTCATAAGCTAGTAGAACAGATCCTTTCCCTAGAGAAAGTGAAAAACTCTCTGAATTCTTGCCTCTCACTATCAGTGGGGCTCTTCAAGTGCTGTTCATGGTGTTGAGAGATTATATGCAAATTGAGATGATAAAAACAGCCACTATCCTGATGTTTAGGGATATGCTTACTTGATATTTAAGTGCATTATTCCAATAACACACATATTGATGTATTTTTAACTATATGATTTGATTATATGTTCAGGGAATACTAATTACAAAAGTATCACAATAAATATCCCTAAAGAAACACTAAGTGTGACTACCAGTGATGAGAAACCTTTAACCTGATCACAGAGAAACTTCCAGAAAACTCACAGAACTGATATTGTGAGTGCTAAGGCCTCTAGAAATTGCAGACAGATGGCACTAAGGAAGTCACTGCTGTCAACATCTCCATCAATCACCTTCAGCATCCGAGTCAATTCACCACAGAAACACATGTATCAGAATACTACAGAATTCATTCCATTAAAACTTAGAACTGTGGTTTGTGAGGGAGCAGCCTCATAGAAGCAGAGGGAACAGAGGAGGGGATAAGAGGATTAASTGGGAAGGGAGATAACATTTGAAATGTAAATAAAATAACCAATAAAATAAAATAAAAAGAATAAACAGAACTACKAGGAATCATACACTGAACAATTACTATGATATTTTACATTTTTATCGTGTTAATAGAAAAGCTAGTAAGATCAGAATATGTTGCATGTTACTCTATCTTATACTTGATGGTATTAGAGCTTCTCGAAAAAATATTATATACCTTAAACATTCCTTTAACTTAAAATTCCAACTATCTGACCTAGGTTTGCTTATAACTTTATAGTGATGAAGTGATTTTCTTCACATGCCCCTAATCCATTATAAGTTATTATTGTGTTTTTATTTCCTGTGCGACAAAGATAAAGTAAGGCCATTTATTTCAAGCAAATAAGAACACATGGAACCAGAGACACAAAACAGACTTTATGAGGAAATCTAAAATCTAAGAAAGACACACAGACAAAATTCAGAATTAGAATAGAGTGAAATCACTTAGTCAAAATTGAAATATTGGAATTTGTTAAATGTGCACATGGACACTCATAACTTCCTTCAGATTTCGAGAGTCAGCTTACTAATGGTAACCTGTCTGATTTTCTCCAAATGATAGGAGCAGCATGCTCCTCAGTATTTCATCTGTTTTCATTATATCATTCCTCTTTTCTATTATTGCTACTAGTGACTCTTAGCATTTTTACTATTGAAATTGTATTAATAGTTTTCAGGAACATGATCCCCAGAGAGATTTTTGCCTGTTTACCTTTATGATATGCTTGATTAACTATTCATGGTTATTTTGAAGTCCAATTGGATTTTAGGACAATAATTGTAGTAGAGAAGGAGCAGGGATTAGTGCCAATGCTATCAAGGAGAGGAAGACTGAGTTTATTCTTGTATTGTTTTAGCTCCTCATATGCAGACACTGTAAAGAATTCCCTATCCATCCATTTACTACAAAAAAGGGGAGGTCATTAGGGGTAAAATGGACTCGTTACTGAAATTTATAGTAATAGAAACTCTGTGACAGTGAGGAAATATATGTTATCTTATGTCCTACCAACAGAAAGTGTAGATAATACTTGTTTTCCCTTTGTCTAGCTTATTACTTGGATGATACACTAAGCATTGTTTATCTTGACGTTCCTATTAGAAGACAGAACTCCAAATATTTCCACTTTTTCCTCTACAAAAAGAAACCAAGGAGAGAACATATATTGTTGTTTGGAAGAATAATATTTATAACAATAAAAAGAAGCCAGCAATTATTGAGGCTTTATTATGCAAAAAGTAGAGTTTAAGGACACCATATGCATCGTATCATACCTTCAACTGTTGTTAATGAATTTTGCAATTGTGCACAATATCATGGAAGATTGTCTGCCTTGAGATGAACACCGATACTATACTATTATGCTTTTTGGGAGAAATTAGATGTTAGCTACTTTAGATTACCTGTGACACAATTTTCTAGAATTTTTAAAGATTCTCTATTACATATAATATCGTGTATGTATATAATATACATATAGTACCAAGAACCAGCCTTAGCTTTTGCATGAAGAGGGGTTCTGAGGAAGGGGAATTTATGAGCATGTGAGCAGTTTATGAAGGATGACTCAAAGCTAAATTATGGAGTACAAGCTGACAGCCTTATAGTCTCCTCAAGATGGCTCCCTGGACAGCTCTCTGTAGATAATTCATAGCTCTGTAGTCTGCTCAAGATAGCATTCTGCTTAAGACAACTCTGCTTTCTCATGCTAGAAAAAAAAATTCAAAAACTCTCCGGAAAGTTCATGGGCTTTCTGACCAAAGTTAGAAATACTGCTAGGAAGCATTCTTGAAGATCCTTGTTTGCTCACCAAATAGTCCTATCTGGGTAGAAATAACTCTAAAATAGCTGTGTTAGCTAAGTATCTAAGTATCTCTTGTTTTTCTTTTTCTTTTTCTGACTGATGCACCTAACACTCAAGAGACTGGAGGCCCCAGGAAGTTTAGAGGTCACATGGGGTAGAGGGTGGGGACATCCGTGTGGAGACAGGGATGGGGAGGACATATGGCATATGGAACAGTCAAAGGGTGGATTTTTTAATAAATTAAAAAAAATCTAAAAGAGTATTGTTTGCTTTCCAGAGATATCCAGACAACACAGCCCTTGCTACAAAATAAATGTAAAGTGAAACTCTGCCAGCTCATCTCATGAAGGCCAAAAGCCCAGACTTTTACGTATATATCACTTCAGTTGTTTACCCAAGTTTCTATCCCATGAATTAGCATTTTATGACTTTAGCCCCTTCATTCTTAGAAGACAGAAAGTACACTTATTTTTTGGGGGTGGGGGGTGAGACAGGGTTTCTCTGTGTAGTCCTGGCTGTCCTGGAACTCACTTTATAGACCAGGCTGGCCTCTAACTCAGAAATCTGCCTGCCTCTGCCTCTGGAATGCTGGGATTAAAGGCGTGCACCACCACCGCCCGGCTAAGTACACTTATTTTTACACTCCAGATTTTATTTCCCTCCCAGTCCACCCTCTGATGTTCTACATCCCATACCTCTTCCCTGCYCACTTGTCTCCATGAGGATGTCCCCAGCCCCCACCCCACCCCATTTTTTTAAACATGGCACTTGAATTCAGGGATCTGCCTGCCTTTGTACACACAAACAATTAATTTAACTGGGTGGAATCTTGCCTTGAAATCATCACCCCTGAAATCTCTTTATCTCCATTTTTAATATATTTCTGAGAAGCCGACTTACAGTGCAGCTTCCTTTTTCTTTTAGGTTTGTGAAACCCCTCAAATAAATCATATTGCCTCCTTATATTTTGTATAGTTGAGAAATTATATATTCTTGAACTCCTGTTTTCAGAGTTCTTTCTCACAGCCTTAAGGGTCATCATGAAGATCACAACATTTACCATTCTTACTAAGGACACAGGCACACCCTCACATCCCAGAGTCATGTTTTATCTAATATCATGGGGACATTCACCAATAAATTTGGCAGGAAGAATATTTCCCTTAACATTAGCAGGAAAACAGAATATTTTCAGAAGGAATATATATATATATATATATATATATATATATATATATTATACTGATGTGCATTAATAACCATTTTTCATAAGGAAAATAGAAGACTATAAATTTTGTTAATGTGTTCAAACTACCATATATTAAATCACATATTTTATATATGTATATGCATAGGCATAGGTGAAATGTACATGTGTATACACATGTGATGAAAATTTGTAATAATTAACATGATGAAAATGGCTAAAGTATAAGGTATGTGTTTTCACAGCTTTTTGAATTCAACATATTAACAGTATCTTCATCCTTCTATTTTCCCCTATGAAGGATGGTTATTGATGCACATCAGTAATACTTTATTAAGTCTCCAGAGGTGATCAGTGATAAGAAAATAAGGACTGAGCAAAACATCACATGTCAAGTCATGACATGAACTGCAGTTAGTCTGTTCCAATTTACAAGACACCCAAGCCATCATTTAGAATCTTTCAGAATGAGTTTGGTTATTTGTCAAAGGGATAGTAATGTTTATCTCAGGAGTGTACTATCTGGTTAACTTTTCTGTTGCTGCTATAACATATTCTCAGGCAAGCAATTAAAGTGAGGAATACTTTATTTGGCTTTCAGAAGGTTAGAGTTCATCATTGCAGGCAGCAGATGACAACAAGTAGAAACAGGGAAATGATGGAAGCAAGTGACTGGCTGAGGCAATGGTTTGCTGAGTTCACAATTGCCTATGTACAGATCTAAATTACAGTTCTATGAAATGAAAGAAGCAATGAGATTCTCTAGCTTGATTCATTTCTGTGCATTCATCTATTATATATGTCTAACTCTCAAATTATTTTTAAAAACTAGAGAAGTTAGTTTTTCAGCACAACCTTAAATTATTTTATTTCCATAATATGAAAATAAGGCTTAGAAAACTCAGGACACCTCTCATCGTGGTTTGAATAATAATGGCCACCATAGGCTCAGAGATTTGAATGCTTGGTCATTAGAGACTGCATTTATGTCAATGGGATTAGGGGGTATGGATTTATTGGAATAGATGTGTCCTTGTTAGTGGATATGTGTGACTGAGGTGATGGACTTTGGGGTTTCAAATTCTCAAGTGAGTTCCAGAGCCCCCCCTTCCTCATCTATCTTCCTGCTTTCTATAGATCCAGATGTAGAGCTCTCAGCTCCCTCTCCAGCCCCATGTCTGCCTAAATGCAGTCATGCACCCTGGCATAACAATAATGGGATAAACCTCTGAAAATGTAAGCCAGCCACAATTAAATGTTTTCTTTGTAAGAGTTTGTCATGGAATGGTGTCTTTTCACAGTAATTGAAATTTGACCAAGATATTTTACTAGGACAAGATTGCATAGACACATAGTGACTGCAATGATAACATAAAATCAACTTAAGCATTTCATGGGATTGATGCTATTTATCTCTTAGCAATGTGATGCAACCTGCCCTATAAATTTGAAGACATAGAATGCATCAGGACATATAAACTCCCATAAATGTTATAAATAAGCTTATCATTATATGAATATCTGAGCTTAAAATTTCATTATAGATGAAACACTTGATAAATGATCCTGATTGGATACAGATATCATTGAGAACAAATAATTTGGCAAACATCAAGAAAATAGTTTAACTGGATTCCTGCTCTGAATGGATCAGTTCATCAATTTTCTGTGCCTGGATCATAGAATCATCTAATTTATTTTCTATCTATATCTTGTATAAATTTTGTCAGAACAGTTTTGTATGTAGGTACTAGAATGTCTACTCTCATTGATGGTACAAGAAAAGGGAGATATTTCCAATGGAGAAGCTGGTTAAATAGTTTTACTCCAGACCCTCATATACTATTTAATAAACATTAGAGTCAGAATTACAAGCTTGCCTCACAAAAGGTGTCCAAATATGTCTTTGCCTTATATACTTTATAATCAAGTTGTATAGAAGCAGCAAGTTCATAAACATTGATATGTTGARCCCAACCATAGTTATATATTACAATATTATAATAAACAGTAGAAACTGGAAATTAAATCTTACAACATGCTAATTTTTACATTTATATATTTCTTCTCCAAAATCAAGCTTATGTATTCTAAATTCTGCTCTATTGGGGAATATAATTTTATTGTGTAAATATTTTGTGAAATTATAATTACTATTTTAATGTTTAGGCTTTACCATTCTTTAACAATATATTAGTTTTAATCTTTCTAAAGAAGAAAGTTGATAATGCAAGTGTAGAATATTAATTCAAAACTCTCCTGTGATGAAATGGTGTTAAGAGAACATCAAGTGATCAAAAGGTGATATGTGATGTCATAACCTAATAGGCCTAATGACAATTTAAAAGACATATAATCCATTATTTAACTAACTTAGGAATTACTTTTCTTACCCATTAAACAAGATAGGTCTACTATATTCCTTGGGCACTTTTTGTAGTTTTGATAAAATACTCTTTTAAAAAAGTATTAGTTTATTTTTACTTATAGTTCCAGGGAAGTCCATTCCACTATGGATGAAAGTTGAGACAACAGGCAAAGAAAGCATCATGGCAGAAGCAAGAGACAGGCTAGTTACAATGCACTGACAAGAAATAGGGTGTGAACAAGAAATGGAGTCAGGTTATATGCTTCAAAGCCTGTGCCCAGTGATCCACTCTCTCCACTAAGAATCTAATCACTAAAGGTTTTACAACCTTCCAAATTAGTGTTACCAGGTAGAGACTAAAAACATATGAGCATATGGGCAAATTTTATGTTGAAATGACAAGGAAGTATGATTTACAAACCTTTTGTACAGTGATCATATCTATCCATGCCTTGCCAATTTTAAAATATAAGAAAATATAACATTGTCTATTTAAGGTAGTTTACCCTTCTTTCTTCTTATAAAAGAATATTTGTGAAATTTTATTTTTCTTTCTTAGCTGCTCTTAATGTAGTTAGACATAATTTAAATGGTTGTTGGTCGAGATATTAAAGGTACTTAGAAACTTATTTATAAAAATAAGTTTCAAATCTAGCATGATGTATACAAAAGTGAATTACAATTATCATAGTCAATTTTGTTGGCTACAACAAAATACTATAAACCTGGATGTTTTATAAACTGTGAAGATGTTTTTGTCACAATTATGGGGACTTTGTAGAATCCAAAATTAAGGGACTGAAAGAATTATTGTCTTGTGAGCATCTAGTTACCAGTTCATCTACACATTTTAAATGTTTCTCATTGTATTATTTCATGAAGAAAGAGAATCAGTCAGCTCTCTTGATCCCCATTTATGTGAGAACTGTACTCATTCAGAAAGTTATCACATTGAAGTCAAATGTGATAGTCTTCCTTTGAAAACTACTACAATTGCTCATATCACCATGTTCATGATTAGATTCTACATATGAGCTTTGTGAGGGTGTATATATCAAAACCAGAGCACTTGTCAATACATAGGTCATAAAGAAAAGGAAAATTCTTAGAAAACCACACTGATTTTAAAATGCTTCAAGTGACAACCCTATGGAGTTTCTAAGAATATCAAAAGCTGTTGGCAACTTGTTCTATCCTAGCATTCAGGGGGGAAAAAGTTGAGTTGTTACTTGCGAGTTAAGACATAGTCTTCTAATATTTCATACATTAAAAATTAATTGGATTGGATCAATACATTAATATACATATCATTTTTTGTCCAAACATGGTACTTGGAACAATTCAAATGATAGTGAAACAAGCATGGTTCAGTGTTTCAAACCCACTAAGGTCAAATTATTGGGACTAATAAAACCTGGCTTTGTAATAAATAATTATTATGAATACACTTCTAGTAATTTAGGACAAATTTTCATATTTTAATTTAGATAGCCTATTTCTTTTTTTTTCATTTTTTAGAGTTTTTTTCTGAATATATTCTTCATTTACATTTCAGTGTTATACCCTTTCCAAGTTTCCTCCCTCCCCTAAAGCCCCCAACCTATCCTCCCACCCCCTGCCTCCAAGAATATGCTCCTCCACCCAAACCACTCCCACCTAAACCCCCCTCAATCTCCCCACTCTGGGGCATCTCTTGAGCCTTAGTAGGACCAATGACCTCTCCTCCCATTGATGCTGGACAAGGCATTCCTCTGCCACACTTTTGGCTAGAMCCCTGTGTATCCCTTGGTTGATGGCTAAGTCCCTGGGTGCCCTGGGGCATCTAGTTGACCAACATCATCATTTTCCCCATAGGGCTGCAACCCCCTAGCTCTTCCAGTCTGAACTCCAACTCCTCCATTGGGGACTCCTCGCTCAGTCCAATGGTTGGCTGCTAGCATCTGCCTCTGTATCTGTAAGGCTCTGGCAGGGCCCCTCCGGCGACAACCATAACAGGATCCTTTAGGTACACACTTCTTGTCAACCATAGTAGTGTCAGGGCTTGGTGACTGTTTATAGGATGAATCCCCAGGTAGGACAGTCTCTGGGTGGCCTTTCCTTCAGTTTCTGCTCCACATTTTGTTTCCATAATTGTTTCTGTGAAAATTGTGTTCCCTTTCTCAGAGGATCCAAGGCAAACCCAAGGTCTTCCTTCTTCTTGAGCCTCCTGTGGGCTGAGAATTTAACTTGTTTATTTTGAGCTTTTGGGCTAATATCCACTTATCAGTGAGTGTATGACATGTGTGTTCTTTTGTGATTAGGTTATGTCGTTCAGGATGACACTTTCTAGTTCCATCCATTTCCCTAAAAATTTCATGAATTCATTGTTTTTAGTAGTTGAATAGTACTCCATTGTGTATATGTTCCACATTTTCTGTATCCATTCCACTGTTGAAGAACATCTGGGCCCTTTCCAGCTTCTGGCTACTATAGGCTGCTATGAACATAGTGGAGCACGTGTCCTTATTACATGTTGGAGCATCTTCTGGGTATATGCCCAGGAGTGGTATAAAAGGGTCCTCAGATAGTAATATGTCTAATTTTCTGAGGAACCACCAAACTGATTTTAGAGTCGTTTTACCAGTTTGCAATCCCACCAGCAATGGAGAAGTGTTCCTCATTCTCCACATCCTCTCCAGCCTCTGCTGGCCCCTGAGTTTTTCATCTTAGCTATTCTGACTAGTGTGAGGTAGAATCTTAGTGTTCGTTTGATTTGTATTTCTCTTATAGCTAAGGATGCTGAACATTTCACTAGGTGCTTCAGAGTCATTCGAGTTTCCTCAGTTGAGAATTCCCTTTTTAGCTCCGTGCTCCATTTTTTCAATACGGTTGTTTGACTCTCTGGAGTATAACTTCTTGAGTTCTTTGTATACACTGGATATTAGTTCTCCATTGGATGTAGGTTTGGTAAAGATCTTTTCCCAATCTGTTGGTTGCTGTTTTGTTCTATTGACAGTGTCCTTTGTGTTGCAAAAACTTTGGAGTTTAATGAGGTCCCATTTGTTAATTCTTGTTCTTAGAGCATAAGCCATTGGTGTTCTATTCAGGAAATTTCCCCTGTGCCCATGTATTCAAGGTTCTTCCCCACTTTCTCCTCTATAAGCTTCAATGTATCTGGTTTATGTGAAGGTCTTTGATCCATTTGGACTTGAGCTTTGTACAAGGAAATAAGAATATGTCAGTTTACATTTTTCTGCATGCTGACCTCCAGTTGATCCAGCATCATTTGTTACAAATTTTGTCTTTTTTCCACTGAAAGTTTTTAGCTCCTTTGTCAAATATCAAGTGACTGTATGTGTGTGGGTTCATTTCTATGTCTTCATTTCTATTCCATTGATCTTCCTACCTGTCTGCATACCAATACCATACAGTTTTTATCTATTGCTCTGTAGTAGAGCTTGAGGTCAGGAATGGTGATTCCCCCAGGAGATCTTTTGTTGTGGAGAATAGTTTTCACTTTCCTGTGGTTTTTTTGTTGTTGTTGTTTTTGTTTTTGTTATTCCAAATGAATTTGCACATTGCTCTTTCTAGCTCTATGAAGAATTGATTTGGAATTTTGATGGGGATTGCATTGAATCTGTAGATTGCTTTAGGCAAGATGTCCATTTATACTAAATTCATCCTGCCAATACATGAGCATGGGAGATCATTCCATCTTCTGAGATCTTCTTCAATTTCTTCCTTCAGAGGCTTGAAGTTCTTGTTATACAGATCTTTCACTTGCTTGGTTAGAGTCAAACCAAGGTACATAATATTAATTGTGACAATTGTAAAGGGTATTATTTCTCTAATATCTCTCTCAGTTTGTATATCTTTTGAGTAGAGGAAGGCTACTGATTTGTTTGAGCGAATTTCATATACAGCCACTTTGCTGAAGTTGTTTATCAGCTTTAGGATTTCTATGGTGTAATTTTATCAGTCACTTAAGTATATGATCATACATGTGCAAATAGTGATATTTTTCACTTCTTCCCTTCCAATTTGTGTAGCTTTGATCTTCCTTTGTTGTTTGATTGCTCTGGCTAGGACTTCAAGTACTATATTGAAAAGACAGGGAAAGAGTGGACAGCCTTGTCTGTTCCCTGATTTTTGTGGGATTGCTTCAGGTTTCTCTCCATTTAGTTTAATATTGGCTACCAGTTTGCAGTATATTGCTTTCACTATCTTTAGGTATGGGCCTTGAATTCCTGATCTCTCCAAGACTTTTATCATGCAGGGATGCTGAACTTTGTCAAAAGCTTTTTCAGCATCTAATGAAATGGCCATGTGTTTTTCTCTTTGAGTTTGTTTATGTAGTGGATTACATTGATGGATTTCTGTATATTGAACCATCCTTGAATCCCTGAGATGAAGCCTACTTGATCGGGGTGAATTATCATTTTGAAGCATTACTAGATTCAGTTGGCCAGAATTTTGTTGAGTATTTTTGCAGGAATATTCATAAGGGAAATTGTTCTGAAGTTCTCTTTCCTTGTTTGGTCATTGTTTGGTTTAGGTGTAAGAGTTATTGTGGCTTCATAGAATGAATTGGTAATGTTCCTTGAGTTTCTATTTTGTTGAAGAGTTTAAAGAGTATCAGTATTAGCTCTTCTTTGAAAATCTGATAGAATTTCCCACTAAACTCATTTGATCCTGGGCTCTTTTTTTTGTTGGTATACTAACAACTGCTTCTATTTCCTCAGGACTTCTGGGACTATTTAGATGGTTTATCTGATCCTGTTTTAATGTTGGCACCTGGTCTGTATCTAGAAAATAGTCCATTTCATCCAGATTTTCGTATTTTGTTGAGTATAATCTCTTGTAGTAGGATCTGATGAGTTTTTGAATTTCTAGTTTCTGTTATTATGTGTCCTTTTTCATTTCTGATTTTATTAATTTGGGTAGTGCCTCTGTGCTCTCTAGTTAGTCTGGCTATGGGTTTATCTATCTATTGATTTTCTCAAAGAACCAGCTCCTGGTTTTGTTGATTTTTTATATAGTTCTTTTT
The DNA here is from genome assembly GCA_002335545.1 of Apodemus speciosus. Lineage (NCBI taxonomy): Eukaryota > Metazoa > Chordata > Mammalia > Rodentia > Muridae > Apodemus > Apodemus speciosus. The sequence continues at coordinate 54,420 of BDUI01006114.1, forward strand.
GTTTCTATTTGGTTGATTTCAGCCCTGAGTTTGATTATTTCATGCAGTCTACTACCCTTGGGTACATTTGATTATTTTTGTTCTAGAGTTTTCAGGTGTGTTGTTATGCTGCTAGTGTAAACTCTCTTCATTTTACTTTTGGAGGCTCTTAGAGCTATAAATTTTCCTCTTAGCTCTGTTTTCATTCTGTCCCATAAGTCTTGATATGATGTGTCCTCATTTTTATTAAATTCTAAAAGGACTTTAATTTCTTTCTTTATTTCTTCCCTGATGAAGTTATCATTGAGTAGAGCATTGTTCAAAGTCCATGTGTATGTGTGTTTTCCATTGTTTTTGTTTAAACTTAAGACGAGTCTTAGGACATGGTGATCTGATAGGGTGCATAGAATTATGTCAATATTCTTGTATCTGTTGAGGACTGTTTTGTGACCAAAATTATGGTCAATTTTGGAGAAGGTACCATGTGTTGCTAAGAAGACATGATATTCTTTTGCTTTAGGATAGAATATTCTATAAATATCTGTTAGATCAATTTGGTCCATAACTTCAGTTAGTTTCACTGTGTCTCTGTGTAGTTTCTGTTTCCATGATTTGTCCAATGTTGAGAATGGTGTGTTGAATTCTGCCACTATTATTGTGTGGGGTACAATGTGTGCTTTGAACTTTACTAAAGTTTCTTTTATGAGTGTCGGTACCCTTACATTTGGAGCATAGATATTCACAATAGAGAGTTCATCTTGGTACATTTTTCCTTTGACCAGTATGCAGTGTCCCTTCTTACCTTTTTTGACAACTTTTGGTAGAAAGTCAATTTTATCCGATATAAGAATGGCTACACCAGCTTGTTTCTTGGGACCATTTGCTTGGAAAATTGTTTTCCAACCTTTGACTCTGAGGTAGTGAATGTCTTTGTCCCTGAGGTGGATTTCTTGTATGCACCAAAATGTTGCATCCTGTTTACAAATCCAGTCTGTTAGTCTATGTATTTTTATTAGGGAATTAAGACCATTGATGTTAAAAGATATTAAGGAAACATGATTGTTGCTTCCTGTTATTTTCCTTATTAAAGTTGGAATTCTGTTTGTGTGGCTATCTTCTTTTGGGTTTGCTGAAAGGTGATTATTGCTTTTTCTAGGGTGTAGTTTCCCACATTGTGTTGATATTTTCCACCCATTATCCTTTGTAGAGCTGGGTTTGGGCAAAGATATTGTGTAAATTTAGTTTTGTCATGGAATGTCTTGTTTTTTCCATCTATGGTAATTGAGAGTTTTAGATAGTCCATTTTCAATAAGAATCACTAAACATTAATAGTGTAAATCAAAATATTTTAAAATGAGCATGGTGCTTGAAAGATATAAGACTGCTGATTTAATACCAGCAAGTTTTTAGGATCAGAAATTAGGATGCATTTTTGCCATTTAAGTTTCACAGCCTTACTTTGTTTGACATGACTCTTTATTAATGAATTGTCAGAAGAGGGAGTTGTGACTTTGTGCAGCTCCATAATTAGTGAATAATAAAGGACAGGTTTTGACCTCTGCTTTCAAAGCTGTATGTTAGTCACCACAGTTCGTTCCCTTTTTAATGGTGCCTATTATCAAGACTAATCAAAACTAGTTTGCAGACCTAAAACTCTTCAATAAAGTAAATTCCAACTTTGAAATAGTAACAAAGTTTTTATGACAGAAATATGTAATCACAAATTTGCAAAGTAGAAAAGGCCTAAGGATCATTTTATTCACCATTTTCATTGGTAAAAGAAACACACATATTTCCATCCCTGTAGTTCTTTCAGACAGGAACAATTATGGGTCAGAAATTTGACTGTGGGATGGCAACCCTCTCCTTCATTTGATGCCCTGTCTTCCTATTGGAGGTGGACTTTATAAATTAAATTCTCTCTCCCTACTGTGGAGCATTTCTTCTAAGGTCCGTCACTTTGATTCCGGAGTGTCTCTCTCCTCCCAAGTCTCTGGTGCATTCTGGAGGGTTCCCATAACCTTCTACCTCCCAAGGTTGCCTGTTTCAATTCTTCTGCTGGCTCTCAGGGCTTCAATCCTTTTCCCTCACCCAATACCAGATCAGGTTCCCCACTCCCTCCTCACCACCTGTTCACTTTCTCTCCCAGGTTCCTCCCTCCCCACTTGTGATTGCTTTCTTCTACCTCCCAAGTGGGACTGAGGCATTATCACTTGGGCCATTGAGCTTATTGAAATTTTTGTGTTCAGAGCAGCCTGAGGAAAAGAAGGTCTGGTGTCAGGCCCAAAGTGGGATCCAGTTCAAGGGGGGGGGGAACCCAAGGCCTGACATTATTACTGAGGGTAGGGAAGGAGAACTCACAAAAAGAACCTAGCATTGACCATACTCCTGAAGATCCAACAAGCATCTGAAAGAGTCAGATGCAGATATTTGACCCAACTGATGGACAGAAGCTGATGACCTCTGTGGTTGAATGAGGGAAAGGCAGGAAAAAGCTGAGGAGGAAGGTGACCCTGTAGGAGGACCAGAAGTCTCAATTAATCTGAACCCCTGAGATCTCTCAAACACTGGAGCAGCAATTAGTCAGCATACACCAGCTTATATGAAGCCCTCAACACATATACAGCAGAGCACTGCTGAGTCTGTGTGCAAACAGAGAAGATGCATCTAACCCTAAAGAGACAGGAGGCCCCAGGGAATTTATAGGTCATGTGGAGTGAGGGGAGTAGGGTGGGGACATCCTCATGGAGACAGGGTGTGGGGAGGAGGTATGGGATGTGGAACAGTCAGAGGGTGGATGGGATGGTGGGATAAAAATCTGGAGAGTAAATAAATAAATAACTRAAAAAGAAAAGAAAGAGAACAGAATCCAAACAGTCTAACACTAGCAGTGATACAAAAAAATGCTCATAATATTGTTTGAAAATATTGATTAAAGTAGATTCTGTTGATATTTAAAATAAAAAGTGTTATCATCTAAAGTGTATGTGATGTGGAGAACAGCATGTATGTGGGGGTCAGAGGACAACTTTGTAGAGTCTGTTCCCTTCTCTCCTATTTACATGGTCCCAGAGCTTGAAGGTAAGCTATCTTCCACTAAAATCAGGGACTAGACAAGGCTGACCCTCTCTCCATATCTTTTAAATATAGTACTTGAAGTCCTAGCTAGAACAATTAGACAACATAAGGAGGTCAAAGGGATACAAATTAGAAAGGAAGAAGTCAAACTATCACTAAAATAAATAAATAAATAAATAAATAAATAAATAAATAAAATCAACTCAAACAAATCAGTAGCCTTCCTATACTTGAAGGATAAGCAGGCTGAGAAAGAATTTAGGGAAATGACACCCTTCACAATAGCCACAAACAATATAAAGTATCTTGGTGTGACTCTAATTAAACAAGTGAAAGATCTGTATGACAAGAACTTCAGGTCTCTGAAGAAGGGAATCGAAGAAGACCTCAGAAAATGGAAAAATTTTCCATGCTCGTGGATTGGCAAAGATTAATATAGTTAAAATGGCAATCTTGCCAAAAGCAATATACAGATTCATCACAATCCCCATCAAAATCCCAACTCAGTTCTTCATAGAGTTAGAAAGAGCAATTTTCAAATTTATCTGGAATAACAAAAAACCCAAAAAAAAACAGAAAACCAGCAAACAAACAAAAAAATCCAGAGTAGCTAAAACTATTCTCTACAGTAAAAGAACTTCTGAGGGAATCAGTATCCAGGACCTCAAGCAATACTACAGAGCAATAGTGTTAAAAAATGCATGGTATTGAAATAGTGACAGGCAGGTGGATCAGTGGAATAGGATTGTAAACCCAGAAATGAATCCACACACCTATGGTTACTTGATCTTTGACAAAGGAGCTCATAACATCCCATGGAAAAAAGATAGCTTTTTCAACAAATGGTGCTGGTTCAACTGAAGGTCAGCATGCAGAAGAATGCAAATTGATGGACTTTTATCTCCTTATACTAAGCTCAAGTCCAAGTAGATCAAGGACTTCCACATTAAACCAAACACACTGAAACTAATAGAAAAGAAACTGGGGAAGACCCTTGAATACATGGGCACAGGGGAAAAKTTCCTGAACAGAACACCAATAGCTTATGCTCTAAGATMAAGAATTGAYAAATGGAACCTCATAAAATTACAAAGTTTCTGTAAGGCAAAGGACACTGTCAAAAGGACAAAACAGCAACTAACAAATTGGGAAAAGATCTTCACCAACCCTACATCTAACAGAGGGCTAATATCCAATATATTAAAAAAAAACTCAAGAAGTTAGACCCCAGAGAACCAAATAACCCTACTATAAAATGGGGTACAAGCTAAAAATGAATTTTCACCTGAAGAACTTCGGATGGCTGAGAAGCAACTTAAGAAATGTCATTAGTCATTCGGAAATGGAAATCAAAACAACCCTGAGATTTCACCGCACTCCAGTTAGAATGGCTAAGATTAAAAACTCAGGAGACAGCAGGTGTTGGCAAGGATGTGGAGAAAGAGGAACACTCCTCCACTGCTGGTGGGATTGCAACCGGGTACAACCACTCTGGAAATCAGTCTGGAGGTTCCTCAGAAAACTGGGCATGACACTTCCCAGAGGACTCTGTTATACCACTCTGGGGCATATATCCAGAGGATTCCCTGGCATGCAATAAGGATACATGCTCCACTATGTTCTTAGCAGCCTTATTTATAATAGCCAGAAGCTGGAAAAAAACCCATATGTCCCTCAATGGAGGAATGGATACAGATAATATGGTATACTTACACAATGGAATACTACTCAGCAATTAAAAACAATGAATTCATGAAATTCTTAGGCAAATGTTTGGAACTGTAAAATATCATACTGAGTGAGGTAACTCATTCACAAAAGAACACACATGGAATGCAGTCACTGATAAGTGGATATTAGCCCAGAAGCTCTGAATACTCATGGCACAACTCACATATCAAATCATTCCCAAGAAGAAGGAAGGAGAGGGTACTGGCCCTGGAAAGGCTTGATCCAGCATCGTAGGGGAGTACCTGCACGGAGAATTGGGAGGGTGTTGATTGGGGAACTGGTGGAGGGAAGAGGGCTTATGGGACTTAAGAGGAGAGGGGGACTGGGAAATGGGAAGACATTTGGAATGTAAAGAAAGAATATAGAAAAAAACAATGAAGAGGAGCAGAGTTCATTCATGAGTTCATGTAGTTCAATGCAGGTTTGCAGAGGCAGTAGAAGTAAGAGAATAAGAATGAACTGGAAGATTAGAACAAATTGCTCAAGTTAGTTTGAGGTCCAGAAAAACAACTCAGTGAGAAGCTGAAAGAAGCCATATTGAATCAATCAGCTTGGAGTGGAGTTTGATTCAGAACAGCTAAGTTGAGCCAGCCAGATGGAGTTCAGAAAGAACTAGAAAAGGTGAGCTTATTTAGTAGTAAGCCTCTGAGAGGACAATTACATCTAGGGAAATATAGTAACATGTACATCATCCTTCTGCTGATGAGAATATTATTAAAAGTCATTAGGCAAAAATTAGGGAATTATATGTAATAATATATAATAATATGTAATAATAATGAAGTGTTATCATTGGTGTAACTGAGCTTCAAATCTCTTTTGTCTGTGGCCTCAGACAAAACCTTTCTTCCTGAAACAAAACCACACAAAACAGAAAAACCTCTCCATTTTCCTAAATTTCATATAAATAAAATATGCCAAGATGCAACAATTCATATTGCAATATGCTAATTTTGTACATAATTCATTACTTCCTATTATCTATAGTAATATAAATTCACCACTATTCTTTTTTCTGCCAAACAAAAAAATAATTTATCATATACCTGATTATCAATAAATTTTTCAAAGGGATCATGCTAGCCTAGGGTGTGCAAAGTTTGTCTTGCTCATCTTGGAAAATAAATTAAAAAATCTTTATATAACATTTTAATGTTTATGAAAAACACTGTAATTTAGATACTTTTCTAGGCATAGGAAAATTCAGTTACCATATCAAACAATCCTCAATGACATCTTGGAACTTAGCAAGGCATCAATAATTTGAATTGTAGAAAGGTAGAATTTTACCTTCAAATTGAAAAATGCAGTGCAAATTTTAATACAAGCCTTCTGTATGTGATAGGCATAGAATTATGAAGGAATAAAAAAGTAACAATTACTGCCCATGAATGTATACATAATTATACTTTAAGTTTCTAGTCTCTTTTTATTCTGTTATTTTTATATTCTGCTTTTATCTCTAAATTATCACAGGTAAAGTCTTAAGACCTGTTATTAGGTACACAAGCCTGCTACATGCATTTGAAAACACTGATGGGCTACTTCGCCTTATAGGAACATCAGTGTCCAGTAACTGAATTCATTTACTTTGTTTTATTTATAACAAAAAGTTTAAATAGTTTGAATCAAGGTATACATAGTATAATGAGAAATAGTACTTGCAATCCCGCTTGAACTAAGTCATTAGCATTTCAAAGTGCATTATGCACTTGCCATTGGGTTATAAGCAAGCTTTGTGTTTACTCTTGACTCCTTACTAGGTAGGAGAGAACTAACACACATGCTCTGGTCTCCGATCCAGAACTGTTTGCTTTTTCCATTACTGTCCTGTAAGATCTCCACTGGAATTCTGGCTACAGACATTATTATTTCTTCTAATTCTTTTCACAGTACATGTCATTCTCCTGGCAAATATTTTTCTAAATATGTCTGGCTACTTTCCACCAGAAAAAAAGGAAACAGATGGTGTCTTCTTCATAAATCTTTAGCTTTAAAACAATGTCAAAGGTATGAGAAAACAGTAGGTACAACATGTTATTTCTATAGAGAAACTTGAGTCTGGACAGTTTTTATAATAAAATGCTTTGAGCTTCTAATTAGTCAAATAACCCACACCAGAAATCTTAAACTGCATGATAAAATTGTTTGTAACTAGTTATATGTTACTGAAATATTGTGATTTATATTAAATTTGGGGTACCGGTGATGATGGGTTTAGGAAGTAGGTTTTCATATTCCAAATGAAAAAGAATTCTGTTCCATAAAATAAAACTTAATAAATTTACAATTTATGAATTTAAATCTAAATAATTTCATTATTATTTCTATAGTGGTCTCATGATCTCTTTCTATCTTTTCTCTTTCTGTGTCATATGTGTTACAGCATATTTTTAACATATGTAATTTTTATGTTTACATTTATAAAAGCTGAAAGCAATTCCAAATAATGGGAAAGGGAAAAATCACTTAAAAAAGCTATATACTTATTGTGATTTGTTAGATAAATTATAAAAATAATGTTGACAGAGATTCAGGCAGATTTCATCAATTAATGCATTTTAATATTTTAACTGTATATTGGAGGACAAGTGACCTTTGCAGTCTAGAAGTCAACATCAAGTATTATTTCTCAGACCTTATTCACTTTGGATTTGGAGATCATCTCCCACTGACAAATAGACTAGAGTGGGAAACTAGTGAGCTCAGGGAGACTTGTATTTCTCTCTCATTATCACTGGGATTACAAGCATTAATGACTATTTCTAAATTACTTATATGAGTTCTGGTGATCAAACTCAGGTCTTTATCTTCCCAAAGTAAGCAGTTTACTGACTTAGTCCTCTCTTCTCTCCCAAGATACCACACCTTGCAAAACAAGAAGACAAGTGTAGAAACAGAACAGTCTCTGTTCTTTCCAGCTTCTGGCTATTATAAATAGGGCTGCTATGAACATGGTGGAGCATGTGTCCTTATTACATGCTGGGGAATCCTCTGGGTATATGGCCAGGAGTGGTATAGCAGGGTCCTCCGGAAGTGTCCTGTCCAGTTTTCTGAGGAAACGCCAGACTGATTTCCAGAGTGGTTGTACCAGCTTGCAATCCCACCAGCAGTGGAGGAGTGTTCCTCTTTCTCCACATCCTTGCCAACACCTG
>BDUI01006115.1:13228-27269 GCA_002335545.1 Apodemus speciosus
CACAAGTTCACAAGTAATTTTTTTCTCTTAAAAATGCTTACTGCTAAGGTCCAAGGTATTAATATTATAAGAATACCACTATATAAAGCAAAGCTCTGTATGCTGAATTTAATGAGTTAACAGCTCAAGATGTGGTTCAACTGTAGAGTATTTACATGCACAGGCCAGAGTTTCAATCCCCAGTAACACAAAACAAACAAAAGAATGAATATAGAAAACATTACCTGTCCTGGGCTCTTTCATTGGTCTACACACTGTCCACTGATTTTGATGAGGGTCATATCTTTCAATGCTTGACAAATGTGAGACACCGTTATGTCCACCTACCACGAAAATAAAACCTAGCGTAACTCCAACACCAAAGTGAATCCTCTTATCAGCCATGGGTGCAACCATCTCCCAGGAGTCCTTACTGGGATCATAACGTTCCACACTGCAAGTATTTACATGATGAAGAATTAGTTCATAGGTCATTTTTGCTATTCCTGAAAAACTAAAGCCCACCACACTTTTAAAATTAAACAGATAAAAATAGTAGTAATTTGTCCCAAATGTTTAGGTATCTGTGGATAAGATATCAGGTATAAAAAGTTTACTTTGTGTACAGGAGACAATAGCTGCATTTTATCCTTTTATACAGTTAGATATCCATGAGGGACTGCAGGGCCAATTCCACGGATGCTACGATCGCTCATTCAAAATAGTGGTGTAGACATTTAAGCACATGTCTTTCTCATTAGATTGCTCGTGGTGAGTAAAACTACTCCTAGATATAAAAAAATCTTTAGAGCAATTTTAAAAAAAGGTTTAGAACTATGATTCACAGTACATCAGTCAATAACGTGTAAACTTTACTTTTTCTTATTTGCATTTCTCCTTTATTCAATGTATTACAGAATATAAAAATCATTCTTATTCTAATAGTGTGGTGACGTGTAGTATGACCAAAGAATCCAAAATGAATATGAAACAATATTTTAATTTTTAAGGCTGCTTCTTTGCAGTAATTATYCTGTGTGCATGATTATGGGTGTGAAGACACCACAAAAAGACAAGAAAGGCTCTTGAACTATGGCTCTTYCCTTCCATCACGGGGCCCGAAGACTGAATACAGTTCGCAAGTCAAACTCAGTGGTACAGAAAGCACGTCTGCCCACTCAGCATCTCACTGGCCCAAGATTTTAGTTTTATGCTGTTTTATAATGCACAGGAATACAAGAATTACACTTCTACTTTATCCATTAAGCACCGTGAGAAAAGATCATGAACATACACATAAACACATAATTGCATCAGACAAAAAAAAAATCTCAATTTGTCTTTTTTAGGTTTCTGAGCTCTAAAATGCCATTTACTACATTAATTGAATATAAAATTTAATAGATTTGAATCTCAGTGATATAAAATATTACACTTAGTAGTAGTCTAAATGCCCAAATATTTGTCAATATTACTTAAGCATGTTAAAAAGCCTGTTTATACATACAAATTTAAAATTGAGAAATGAATGTAAATTTTGCTCCTGTAGAAATCTACAACCGTAAGCAATCCCATTACTGTCTTAAATACCTGTTCATGTGAGCGGGGCCATACCCTCCAATGGCATATAACATTCCATCCAGGACAGCGGCAGCAAAACAGCTTCTGGTGGTTGTCATTGGCGCCACAGGCTGCCATTGCCTTATTTTGGGGATGTATTTTTCTACAGATTGCAAGTAAGACTGTCCATCATATCCACCTAGCGCATAAACTTCCCCCGCGAGCACCGCCACTCCCAGGGTGCTTCGGCTCTCGTTCATCCTCTCTAGAGACGTCCAGGTATTTGTATCTGGGTTCCAACACTCCACTGATTTTTCATGTTTTCTGACAGCGACACCAGGACGCACGCTAGTTTCAATACCACCTATAACAAAGACTTTTTGGTCTAAAACACATATTCCGAATTCATAGCGAGGAATCTTTAAGGGCGCCAGACCAATCCAAGAGTCATTCTGGGGAAAGTACATCTCCACACTAATGAATAAGCAGAGAAATAATAGATTAAAAACCTCAAATGGCCCATAAACAAGCATGTTTACTTGTGTTAATAATCAAGGTCATGCAAATCAAAAGCACAATAAACTATGATGTACCTTCCGAACTGCTCAAAGTGCAGACAGAAAATAGCCATTGCAATAGAGTTGTGCAAACACGGACACACTGGCTAAGAGTGTAAACTGGTACAAGTTACTTTGGAAAACAATTTTATCTGACAAGGTAGAGAATACATACCTTCACTTAGAATTTCATTCTTAATGTGTCTCTCCTACTGAATATTCACTATAGCCAATTTACAATATATATATATATGTTGTAGTAGGCAACATATCCAAAAATGTTCGCTGGAGCACAAAATAATAACTCATCACAAAGAAAATGGTTAAATAGTATAGTATTTAGATGTACTGTATACATTTGGCCCATGACTAAGATACATTCTTAGATATGTGTCTAAGACAAACGCAGCCACATATGTATGCACCTGAGTGGACGCCTAAGTCCACGAATAACTTCAAAAGGCTAGAAACAGTCCAAATGTGTAGCAGGCATCAGGTGGATAAATGGTGGTATTTCACACCACAGTGAACATGAATTTTACACACATGAGAACAAGATGCTAAATTCAAGACAATTCTGTATATTTTCATTTGTATCAAGTTCACACATATATAAACCTAATTCTGGGATCAGAAACACATATATAGTTATTACCTTTGGGCAAGGAAGAACAGGTAGGGAGTTCAGGGTTGGTTGAGCGCTGGCTACATTCTACTATAACAGCTTTCCTTTCGTTTATTAGGACTGACTACATGGTACATGCGAGGTTTGTTCGCGCTGCATATGTGTAAAATTTTAGTATTAAAATGAAACCATCCTATATCCATGTATTATAGTACTCAAGAAGTAAATGAAGTCCTTCCTCGTGTAGTGTAACTGATGAATCTCACAACCTYGCTATCTGGTGAGAAAGCATATCTATGAAGAAATTTATTTAGATAAAAATGTTGAAAACCTTCATATCTTTGAGACACTTAGTATGTAGAAAATTATAATGAAAAGCAAAATAATACAACATATAAAATTGAGGATACTTATTTCCGGGAGCTTAAACCAGAACATGTTTGTGTGTAACATGTCTATACAGTGGAAAGAGGTGAGGATTCAGGAGACATGTGGGGTAAGTGGAGAAGGCAGAGACTGTTTAAAGGAGAGGGTAACTGCCTGACTATATCGAGGTGGGAGAACTGATCTCTTTAGTCTGTGGAGTTCACACGGTCATTGCTTTGGGTTGCTCTTAAGCAAACTATTTCAACTCTTTACATACAAAGGCTGTGGATTTCTCAGTTTTTCCATTCAGACTGTCATTTAACTATAAATTCTATCTTTAGGTCATTTCTCTCCTCTCACATCTTACTCGTACATTCATTTACAAAGAGCCACACAAAAAGCCTGCTGCTTAGAAATTCTTTTGCCATGCAACATAGATCATCGCTCACATGCTGTGTTATGTAAACTAAGGGATGTGCAAGTGTGCAACAATTTTATAACACGAGTAGTGTTTCCTCCAGGTTCCAGTCTGAGGCTCTTGACCTCATCCCAAGTGCCTTCTACCACTCATATTTCTCTCAATGCAGGGGCCATGTTATTGTCTAGGAAGATTCAGACATGTTATTGTCTCCTCTTCTTGAATCCAGAACTGTCTTTAATGTTGTGTTAATTAAAATCTAGAAAAGTCCTCCAACTCTGATCAACACGTCTCCATTACTCAGCTCCAAACTGCTTCCCGACTTCTGGGCACTTGCTCCAGCAACTGTCCCCCTTACTTGTACCAGCTTTTCTGTCAGTTTCTTTTCTGACTGGGTACATTATAAACAACGGAAGTTTATTTGGCTCATGGAACTTGATGCTGAGAGGCCCAAGATCAAGGCATTCTTTCTACATTAGAACACAGAAGAAGCTATTGGCAACACCCCAAAGAGAAATGAAAGGAGCCAGAGTTCTTTTCTCGTTCAGAAAAAATGCATTTTAAAACATGAATTTTGGGAATACACTCAAACTATAAGAGAGTACGTGTGCTGAAATAAGCTGGCGTGAAAGCAGGTGGTAAGACAGCAGAACACATGAAAATGGGCTGTAGTAGTCTAAAGCTACACTACTATAGTGATTGGTAATGACAAAAGCAAGCAGCTGGCCAATCAGAGCGGTGCTGTGAGACCAAGCCTTTTATCTGGGTGGTTTGGGCCAATCCAAGAGAGTTAACATTAGAACTGAACTGACCTTTTTGGGCGGGGAGGGGGGAGTGTTCCAAGACAGGGTTTCTCTCTGTAGCCCTGGCTGTCCTGGAACTCACTCTGTAGACCAGGTTGGCCTCGAACTCAGAAATCTGCCTGCCTCTGCCTCCAAGTGCTGGGATTAAAGGTGTGTACCACTACTGAGCGGCTGAACTGAACTTTTAAATACCTAGAGCTGTTTTGTTCTTCCCCCTCTTTGCTTGGCTCTTGCTTTCCTTTTAACTCACCTTAGACATTAACTTCCACATAAATTCTTCACTAAATCCCTTAAATGGTATATACAGCCCTCCTTAATAGTTGGACCGAATTATGTTCAGCATTGCATTAGCATACTATATACAAATGCTGTCTCTTTTACTAAGTTATGAATTTATTGAAGGTCCTTTATTTAGCACTATTTTGTGTAGAATTAAACTGAATGGTTATCAGCTTGGTTCCAATCTTCCCAATTATTAATAATAGTGTAATAAACAGCTTAATAAAATGCTACTTTAAATTTTACTATGATAGACTCATGAGGAAAAGATTATTAGATATAAAATAAGGCCATTTTTCTGATTTTTCAATAACAAGTTCATATTTTTAATATCTAAGAAACCAAGAGGCAATTAGACAAGGATTTTTTTCAATCTATACTCATATTTGGAATTCTGTCATGAGGTCAGTTGTTCGGTTCACGACAGTATTCCACTCTTTCAAGCATGAGCCAAACCATCAACACGGGTGATTACCACAGCCAATAATTTACGTGTAGCCCCATCTCAGGAACAGCAGTTTTGGGTTATAAAGAAAATGTATAGCGAGACTTGTTTAAATATTTACAATATGTGAACTGCCATTGATGAAATACCAAATTTTTGACTGGAGAAAGAAAAGAGTTTACCAGATTTTTGGAAATTGCTAGAAAGAAATCAACAGTATTAAAAGAATGTGTCAAACGTGAACATTTTCAGAAGTGATCTGTTTGAAAAAAAGACAAAAAAAAATCTCAAAATATGTTGTCAGTGTTGAAAGGTGACTTACATACAGAACTAAATCAAGGGCTACACAGCCATGGCTAAAATTCAGGTCATCTGAATAAAGTTCCGTTGAAACACATCCATGCTTAAACATTCAAACGCTGTCTACGGATGCTCTCATCCCACAGAGGTGGAACTGAGTAGGTGCGACAAAGACAAGAGGGCCTGTAGGTCTGAGATATCATTGGACTCATTACAGAAGCACACCACAACCCCTGCTGCAAAATGTTAGGATAAGGAAAACAACTTTTTACAATGGTCTTGGAAAAAATACAATGAAAAACATTTCGCATGAAAGTCATTAGTTATGTCACTTTCTTATTTTTCTCATTTCCTTGATATCCTTTAACTATTTTCATTCAAACCAACTCCTATCCTCAGTCTGCCCTCATCGCAGGTTCCTAGCATTCTGTCATAAGGAAGAGGAGGAGAGGGTGGAAGAGAGAGACTAAAGGGAAGAGAGAAGGAAGAAGAGGAGGAGGAGGAAGAAATAGTGAAACAAGAAAAACTAGTGTATATTCAGGATAGACAAATGTACATACTTGGAGTAAGGAAAGAACTAATAATTGAGTCTCACAGAGAATCAAAATGTGAAAATGAAAATGTGATTAAATATCCATGTAAAATTTTAGGAAATAAAAAGGAAAGACCACCAAAACAGCAAATAAAAGGAAAATAAAATTATTCTTTAAATACAGATAATCATCACATTTAAAAAAGTATAAGATGTGTCAGTATTACTCCTTTAAGAAAGCCTTCTATTTACCTATCCAAACAGGCAAAGAGTCCAGATTTCCCTCCTACTGCGCACAATACTTTGGGAGCACAGCGAGGTCGTGTCATCAAGACTGTCTGGTGAGAGAGTCTATGTTCAGGCATGAAGTGGTACTTTAGGGCTTCATTCAGGAGATGTTTACACGTACGGTCATCACGGATAAGATGGTTCGCTTCGTAGAGCCTAGTGAGGAACTTAACACTCAGCAATGGCAACCGGACACTGCTGAGCAGCTGCGCTAAGTGTTTCTGGCGTTCTTGTACATCATACTTGATCCAAGATTCTAATGCATAAAAAACTGTCTCTTCAGTAGCTACATTCAAGCAGTCATTGGAGACAATTTCGTCCAAATCAGCATGGGTAAGCTCAAAAAACTCTTCTGTCTGGCAAACAGATTCAAAATTCTGGCATATGAATTTAGTAGCCGCCAAATAAAGGTCATGACAACCATAAGTCTCGGCAAAACGGGAAATTCCAATACAATTACCAGGGTCAAGTTGGCTTTCAAGAAATGCACAACATTCTTTAAGGACAAGTTTTATCTGGAGCAGGTTTGCTGCTGGCAGGAGAGATTCCACTGTGTCCTGAGAAATGAAAACCGTGCCTGTATAGGCGTACTCCACAATGGCCTGCAGCGCGGCTTCGTCGATGCACTGAAACTCAACCTCACTGTTCTCTTTCTCAGAAAGGTTTCCAGTGAACATAGCTTTGAAGTATGGGCTGATGCTGGCAAGTACCACTTTATGAGCATGAATTTTAACATCACCTACTCGAAGAATGATGTCACAGAGTTCGTGATGCTGGCGAAGAATATTCAATCCCTGAAGAAGTTGTTCAGAATGTAAGTGGGTTAAGTTAGCAAGCATGTAGGTCGGGGCTGTGTGGTCCATCTACAGAAAAAATACAAGACACGAGCAGTTACTTCAAAATAGCCATGCCAATGTAAATCTGTGTCTCAAACAGTACAAACCAGACTTCTTTACTTGTTGATCTGCTGGGTTTGAGGCTTCTGGAGTTAGAAAGAATTTAACAATTACCTAATTCAACTCCTTTGTTACAGATATTAGGAAGTAGAAAACCAAAATGTTGTATAGGTATCCAACCATAAGGAATTTTAGATGGAAACTACATGCTTCATTATGTATTTTCATTAAAGACTCAGCTATCACGATAATAAAATCAGTATGTGGAGAAAAAGTTGCTTAGAGCCAAATTAATATTGAAACACTAGCTATTTGCTATTTTCTCAATAATAATCTTAATAATACCAATGGACATTGTTTTGTAAAGGTTCACTTTATTAAATTGCCTCCACGTTCACTAATTTGTATCCTTTCTCACAATGRCCTGTCATAACAATACTGTTCATGTAACTATTAATGCTACAAATGTTTTCTTACTAAGTGCTAGGCATTGTCTATAACCTTTCTCTTTTCATCCTTCTTCCTCAACACAAATTTCAAAAGTCTAGGTCTACTTTAAATTTCTCTAAAAGTCTATCCTTTATATACAATTAATTCAATTATATACATGCAGACTTTAAACCACTCCCCATTCTCATTTGTCTCATTATTTAACAAGGAGAATCATATTTAGACTAAACAGTGAACAATGAACAATGCCAATGGAAAACAGAAAGTTTGAAAAGGAAGAGCTGGATATTTTATAAGAACATATTTCTCTCAGACTAAACATTTACATACTAAGATAGTTACAAAGACCTAGAAATGAGATMCTGAACTAATACCAGTGCTATAGGACTGGACATGAGTCTCAAAAGCTAGATTAAATTTTATAAACAGTCTAAGAAGAGTCACCTTAGCTCCAGATAACACTCTAAAGTAATTAATGATGTGATCTGTGAGTCCATAAAATGGACCATTAAGTCTAGTCTAAAGGAGTTAACAATAATAAGGCATATCAGAGACTGTTTCTTCTCATGATGAGCTTAGAGTTTTATATCAGAAAAGTGTATTTTTATGTTTAATTAGAGATCTAAAGAATTTTAGATTTTTAAGAACAAATCTAAAATTATAATCTAGTTCAGGTAGGTAAATTGCATAAAAATAAAAGAACGAAGTCTAGAGGGATGATTTTTAGTGGTGTATTGTAGGACCAGACCATATTCCAGGGTTATGCCCTTCCTTTATGTAGTGATCACAAAGGGCAGCAAAAGCACTGAACAAGAAATTAATGATCCTAAATAAACTGACTTTTAACTTGGTCTACAGAATAAGTTCCAGGACAGTCAGCGCTACACAGAGAAACCCTGTCCTAAAAACCAAAAAACTAAAGGGATTTTAATTTCAGTATTACTTTAATACTCTAAGCTGATGTGGGCTTAGGTTTTATTAATAGAACTATACTGCATGGAATGTAAGAAAGGAGACTTCATTTTGTTCTGGAAATGTCATATCAGGTACACATCCTTTGGGTATCATCCTTTAAAGGAAATTGAAACAAACCATAACACCCATTAAGAAAAGAATTCAGATCATGTCCACTGAGTAATAGATCTGAGGGCTCTGAGTCTAGAGAAATGGAAAACTGAGGGTTATGTAGCAAGACACAGGATAAATGCTGTTTAATTACTGTAAGGGTTGATTTGAGGGTTAAATAAATGTATACATATGAAATGCTTAAAACAGTGTCCAGCAGTGAGGTCTTGGCAATTTCATTAGCTTTCTATGTTGTGCTACCTCTTAATATTGGAAAAGAAATTCACTCTAGGGTCTACGGTACATGTGGTATAAAAACATAACTTGTAAACAATGTGTTCATACAAAATATATAAGCACACAGATGATGCATATTACACACATCTAGATAGGTGTAACTATATAATATTAAGAGATTTAGCACTAGAATCAGACTGCTTACGTTACAATACTGTCTAAATTATTTAATAGCTCTATGACCCCATGAAGGTCATCTTAAAGTCTCACATTTTCTCATGTGCTTAGCATAGTAAAATCAGTATTTAAAAGAGGGATATGTCTTTCTGTGTGCTAGCATGTAGTACCCAATAATTATTAGATGCTACTCGTTACCAGCATCAATATTAGCCTTAAAAGAATGAGTTTTCCCACCTAAAAGACTCTTGTCTGTGCTAACCTAAAAAAGAAGAAGAAGAAGAAGAAGAAGAAGAAGAAGAAGAAGAAGAAGAAGAAGAAGAAGAAGAAGAAGAAGAACAAGGAAGCTTACTTACTACCAACAACAATTATTGGGAATAAAGTTTACATAATCTGCCGGGCAGTGGTGGCGCACACCTTTAAACCCAGCACTTGGGAGGCAGAGGCAGGCTGATTTCTGAGTTCGAGGCGCCAGCCTGGTCTACAAAGTGAGTTCCAGGACAGCCAGGGCTACACAGAGAAACCCTGTCTCAAAAAAACAAACAAACAAAACAAAACAAAACAAAGTTTACATAATCTTATTTTTAATGCTCAACTAAAATAATTACAACTAAAACATTAAATAGAGAAGGTAAAATAGGAAAACACCAAGGAAAGGGGAGTGAGAGAGCCTGCTATCAGCTCTCCTGGTGATTCTTACAATTTAGAACACTGAGAATTGGGTCAACTCTTTCCAGCCTAAATACTGTAAATTTTAATTGTAACTTATTCAATATTCGTAACTTTGATTATATTTGGTTGTCAGCTATTTATACATAAATGTCTAGAAGTAACTCAAAGAAAAAATAATTTCCACTCTTTAAAACCACAGTTTTACTGTGTTCATTTATCTCACCAACAACCTTTTGGAGGTCAGGCAGGTACCGTGGAAACAAGAAAGAACAGGGAATGAAATATGAACTAGAGCCAGAGAAGTCTGAGTCAAGTCCACAGTTAGTCAAATGTACCGAACAGCTCTATGACCTTCGACATAAGGTAATTTAATATCTGTGTATATTAAATGTGATAGCAAGCTGAGACTGTGGCTCATGCCTGCAATTCAAGCACTTAGGTGGCTGAGGCAGGAGGATTTATGGTGAGTTCCAGACCAACCTGGGTACAGGATGAAAGTTTCTATTTTACCTTCTCTATTTAAAGTTTTAATTATAATTATTTTAGTTGAGCATTAATAATAAGACTTATGTGAACTTTATTCTCAATAAAGCTTGCTTTTGGTAGTAAGCAAGCTTCCTGTCTCAAACAATTCTAAAAATGTAAACCTATAAAGAACAAATGATAAATATACACACATGTAAACACCCAGATCACACAGACAGTACATCAGGGCATTAAAACAAACCAAAGAGGAATCTAGGTATTAGTAACTCCCTTCATTGGCGGTGTAATACACCACCATCTGATACACGGAGTTGCCTCTATATGACGGCCATATTTTTTTAAACTTTTGTTAAAGTAAAATAAATATCAGATGTATCTATGTATCTATGAAATAAATTAGTCAATATTGAACAAACAGTATCAATGTCAAACTTTCAACAAGGCAACAGCATTGTACTTCATTTTTAATTATATCCATGTTATACCAATACACATAATATGCTAAAAGAAGACTCCATAATTTTAGGTTGTTATAGCCAAGATAATAAAGAGCAGGTTGCAAGTTTAGTATCTATCTACTTAATTGACACCTAAGCTACAAAAAAGTGGTGCTGAAATCAGCTGGGAGGCAATTAACTGTCACCACATAAATAGGGATTACAGTCACAGCACATACATAGGAAAGAGCTACATAAAAAAAATCCAGTGTAATTTAACACATCAGATTTTTATTGTAACTGCTGTCATTAAATTCTCTTCCCACAGTTCAGCTTTCCTTACACTAGAATTCAACCAATTATAATATATATTTTTATCAGTATATATCTAATAGAATAAAGTGGCAAAATTGCATTTTGTCTGACAATTATTTTTTTTTTTTTTATATCTAGAGAAACCAAAGTAAAATTATCTCCTGTCACTACCATGAATCCTTCTCTTGGGTTTGGGAAATAAGTAGCGGAAAGCAAGAGCTATATAGAAAGACCCTGTCTCAAACCACAGTAACAAAAAAACGAAACAAAACAAAAACTAAAAACTTCTTAGCTTTATTAAAGCTGACACAAGAGGTAAGATTCAGAACAGACACAGAAAAATAATAGATTAAAATATATAATCAAATAATACATAAAATATAAAGATTAATAATGGAAAAAAAAACAAATTTTATCTGATAGTTTTAGCACCCTTCTCCTTTGCTCCAAACTTTTTTTTTTTTTTTTTTTTGAGACAGGGTTTCTCTGTGTAGCCCTGGGGCTGTCCTGGAACTCACTCTGTAGACCATGCTGGCTTCGAACTCAGAAATCCGCCTGCCTCTGCCTCCCAAGTGCTGGGATTAAAAGCGTGCACCACCATTGCCCGGCTTGTGCTCCAAACTTCTAAAAACTCTAAGCAAATAGTTAAATTGACTAATTTGACTTTTATTTTCTTCCTCTGATCCTTTAAATGTATATAATACAAAAGAAGAATACAGAACCTCTAGTGGTTGTTGAGAGGATTAGATGAGTTAGTATTTACAAAGCACCTAGCACAGTACTTTGCAGATAACACATAACAGATTACAATTATTGCTTAATAACATTTCATTTGCATTGTACTTATTAATGACAACTTCTTAAACTGTACAAGGTTTTTATAGTTTACAGGATTTATTTTCATTTCCAATATTTCCGAGATGCATTAGGTAAGAACACACAAAGACATAAAGTGATTTATCCAACAAATTCATTATTTCTTTTTTTTTTTTTTTTTTTTAGTTTTTCGAGACAGGGTTTCTCTGTGTATCCTGGAAATCACTCTGTAGACCAGGCTGGCCTCGAACTCAGAAATCCGCTTGCCTCTGCCTCCCAAGTGCTGGGATTACAGGCGTGCGCCACCACCGCCCGGCTCGAAATTCATTATTTCTTACTCTGGAAATAAAACACGTATCTAGAACAACTGTGCTTACCCTACTTAGGTATACCTCAAAGAATGAAAGTAGGCAGCGATAACCTTCCTGTAATCAGCTTAGTTTAAATTATTTTGAAATCATTAAAATTTGCTGTACTCAAATTTGCAACTTTTAGTATAGCCCTGAATATTTCCTTTCAAATTTCTGAGGTTTACTTTTACAACAAAAAAGTGCACTCCTATTATCTTATTAAACTATTTTTTTTAAGCAAATGCCTTTATTCCCAGCACTTGGGAAGCAGAGGCAGGCAAATATCTAAGTTTGAGGCCAGCCTGGTCTACAAAGTGAGTTCCTGGATAGGAAAGGCTACCCGGTGAAACTCTTATCTTAAAAAAAACCAAAGAAGAGAAAACCCTGTTCTTTATCTAACTCTATTATTACATACAAATGCTTTTCTAGTAAATACAGAAAGGATTCCTAGACTTCAAAAATAAGAGTAAAAGAAACTTAAGTATTTTTAATAGATATAAATAAAATATATTAAATAAGATTTATATTCTATAAGATCATCTTAAAAGGTACTAAGATATGTGACAGTGTAGTCTAATTTCCCAAACAGTCACAATGAAGCTAATGCATTTTTCCAAGTTTTCTACAAGCCAAAATGTAACAGACATAAATAAATTACAATCTGTAACACACATTGAATTACAGGGACCTGAGAGAAAAGAAGGACTCATTTTGCTCTGCTTGCAGGAAAATAACAGGACAACTGCTTGATTTATGGACCCAGGTCCCTTCAATAGTGTTCTTTGTAGAGGGAAAGAAAAATTCTTATCTTTATGCCATAGCCAATAATGAAACATCATTCAAGACTTTCTAAGTCCTTTTCTTTGATACTGATCACAACACAACCTCAGTCTGGTTAGTAACTTGGCTTCCTAAGTTCTTAGATACATGAAGAGTTTGCTGGATTTTTCAATCTGAAAATTCTGGTCACTAGAAAGAATTACCTTGTATTCCAACATAAACTAGCATTCTAATGTGGACATTCTACTGCATACATCATTCTCCTGTTCCCTTTCATGTGGATTGGGTTCCTGAAGTCCCAGGAATATGAAAAGAAGTATGCATTTAGGCTTTTTAGGTTGGATTTGGGAGTTTGCCTAGTTGTCCCCACGACCCCCATAATACATATGATAGGCAAGTGCTCTATAAGACATACATCCATTGGCACTTTTGTTATTGTTTTTCTACTAAAATACATTTGCTAAACCAAACTCAGGTAGATCCACTTATACATCAAAATGATGAATGAAGGCTGTGGATGACACTCTTTAGCAGAACGTTTCCTGGCATGAACAGAGACCCTTGGTTCAATGTTCAGGACAATGAAACAAGACAGAGCAGCAGCAGCAAACCACAAAACAGAAAACAAAAGAAAGTGAAGAAACCACCAAAGCTTTAAACCAAATGCACAGGATACATGGTTATACAGCCTCATTTATATTAATACTCTTTTTCCAAAATAAAAAAATAAGAAAAATATATCTTAATTGTGCTATAATAAAAACTAATAAATACAATATCAACTTGTATCACTAGGAGTATTAATTATTGTTATAAAGCACTATGACACATGTGACTCAATTATTCCAAGATTTCAAAAAGTAATATAGCTGGGTATGGTGCCACAGGGCTTTAATTCCAACACTTGGGGGCAGAGGCATGTCGATCTCTAAGTTGGAGGCCAGCCTGGTCTACAGAGGGAGTTTGGAACAACCAGGACTACACAGGAAAACCCTGTCTCAAAAAAAAAAAAAAAAAAAAAATCGAGAGAAATCCCATTTGATACAAAGAGGGACAAAAATACTTGCATTTGAAGACTATAAGCTTGGAACTTCAAGTTATAACTCAGTCTTTTCTTACTGAAAAGTAATTGTATTATTTCTTTTAAAAGTCTGCCAAAAGCCGGTCGGTGGTGGCGCAAGCCTTTAATCCCAGCACTTGGGAGGCAG
>BDUI01006115.1:39110-49273 GCA_002335545.1 Apodemus speciosus
GTGTGTGTGTGTGTGTGTGTGTGTGTGCTCGTGAGAGAGAGAATGTTAAAGTCAATAGAAAGGAAAAGATGAACTTTTGTTTACTATTAGCAAATTTTAATGTGCATATTAATTTCATCAGTATCTTGTTCAAATCATAGATTCTAGAGCTAGCCCAGTAACTCAGCAGGTGGGGGCAGTTGCCACCAAGCCTGACAACCTGTGTTCCATAACTGGGACCTGTATGATATCAGCAAGGGTAATACTGACACTATTCCTATGTGAATAGGAAAAACTTTCATTGTCAGTGTGTTGGAACATGACTATAATTCCTGTATTTGGTATGCTGAGGCAAGATTGTGAATTACAAGCCAACCTAGGCTAAATGGCAAATTTGAGGTTAGCCTCTATAAATCAGTCAGTCAGTCAATCAATAAATAAGCTTGGGAATGAATTTATAGCTAAGTCAGTAGAATGCCTGCCTAGAATGCACGAGATCTGGGTTAAATCTTCAGTGTTGCAAAAACTAGGTCTGGTGGCTCATACTTGTAGTCTCAGCATTTAGGAGTAGAGGCAAAAAAAAAACCAACCAACCAACCAACCAAACAAACAAACAAACAAAAAAAACAGGAATTTAGGTCATCTTTGACAACATAGTGAATTTGAGCCCAGCCTGAGCTAGGAGACCTGTCTTAAACCTTCCAAAGCAAGCAACCTTTACATTAGAGCTTATCAAAATTGTGAACAACCTGAAAGTTATCAGTGTAAATGTTAGATTATCACCAATAAGTGGTTTACATTTTTAAATTGTAGAATTCTCTGAATATGAAAACTTTTTAAATACTTTTAAAATCATGAAGATCATGTTAGTGGACATAGAGGACTTCATGTTCTTTCTAATGTGGAAACTTTAAAAAAAGTTAGCCTGAATGTAGAAGAGTTATTAGACTTTGGAGAGTTATAGGAGAGGATGGGTTTAAAACAACATTGAAATTAATTACAAAGCAAAAATAATGTAAAATTGACTGCACAGTGAAGAATATTTATTGGACTATCTACTAGTCTATCTGTTAATTTATCTTTTGTTTTAAAGTATTCAGTTGGAAGTTCAGTGTAATTGGCTTGTTTAATTCCATTTGATACTTATACTACTACCATATGAACAATTGTAGAAATTGTAATACTGACTTTGAAGAACTTTTATCACTAACAGATCATGCTATGTTTATGAGAAAGTATCTGGAAACCATCAAGTACTGTGTGTGTGTGTGTAATGTACTTGGGTTGTTTGTTTGTTTGTTTGTTGCTAGTCAGGCTTCTCATATGCCTGTAAGCACATGTTTTATCACAGAGCATATCTCCAGCCCCTACTTAAGTCGTTGTAACCAGAGCCCTGTGGAAACATTCTTTTGTTTGTAGTAGTTTTAGTTGGGCTACAGAACATTAGTAATCACTACCTGTGCTGTCTGAGGAGTAGGATGCTTGGCTAAGTTGCTCATTGCCCAATGCTGAAATGACTTAGAGTTTCTGCTGATGAGTCAGACATCCTTTTCCTCTGTGCTTTGTCTCCTCTCTTACTGCCAGATATATAGTTTAGAAAGGTTAAAAAAAAAAAAAAAAAAAGACTTGAAGTCTTGTAAAAGAAAGAAAAAAAGTGGCATTTTTATCTTGGAAGGAAAAATACTGTTAATGTGTCATACTGAATGAGTGTTTGTTTTAYATATTCAGTAATTCTGTTCTTTATCTGAGTTTTGTAATTGGTTTTAAATTATTTATTACCAAGGGTGCTTCGCGAACATTTGCAAACTTAATCTCTTCTCAGTTTTCAGCTCAGGACCTTATCTCATCTCCAAAATTAAAGCCCTCTCAAGGAATTCCAGTCAACGATGATTTATGTTTTAGCAAAAAAAGGTCATCAAGAAACTTATTTCAGAGTAGTCGGGATTTTAACTCAGATTCAATTCCTACATGTGGTGCTGGTAAGTAAATATTTGAAATAATAGGTGTGTTGAACTAACTTCAAGATTTCTCTAAAGTTCATAATCAAGTTTATGGCTTATAGAAAGTGTATATATAATCCAATGGACAAGTCAGGTTTTAAATTATATTATTTACTATATATTTTATATATTTTTTAATTTACTTATAAATTTATTTGTTATATATAAATAATAAATTAATAAATGCTATTGAAGACTGGCTAAAAAACACTTTGACATCATTGTCACGAGATCATAGGTCATCTCATTGTAGGCTGTTACTAATGGGAGGCCATGGTCACTTAACAGGACACTAATATTTCTTCAGCATCTCTACATGTCAGTTATGTTTCTTAATGCTAGGGATGTAGCTTTCAAGAAAGGTATAATACTGCGGAAAAGCTTGTCTCCTATGATGGACATGGTGGTATATATCTTTAATGCTAGTACTCAGGAGGAAGGAACAAACAGATCTCTGTGAGTTCCAGGCCAGGCTCGTCTAAAAAGGAGTTTCTGGCCAGCCAGTACTATAGAGTGAGACCCTGTCTCAAAACCAAAACAAACAGAAAAGCATCAGTTCTAGTAGAACAGGGGAGCAAATATTAAATCAATTTAAGACATGATAGATTAGGTGGTGATGTGGAAGAGGAACAGGGATATTTTAAACTGTGTGATTAACAGACAGTTATGTTCAAGAAGGGAATGTTTGAAGCAAACTAGATGTGAAGCATGAAGAGCAAGTGATTTCAGGACAGAGTAACCAAGATGGCTGAATGAAATGCAAGGTGCAAAGCAGAAAGGCCTCAGTGTAAGACCGTAGACTGCTGAAAGAGCTAGCCCATTCTGAGAGGAATTTTGAAGTGGTGCTATCACTTCCATTCCACTGCCATGCACTTTGGATGTTATTTTTAAAGCAGGTGAAAGGCGTCAAAGGGCAAAAAGAGGGAGAACCGACTGAGTCCCTTGTCAGAATCCTGGCTAGGGTTATAGAGGCTTCAACCAGCACAGCAGTGAAGGCAGTGGGAAGTGATTGCATTCTGATTGCATGTTGTAGGTAAAGTTGACCTGATTTGCTGATAGATTCCTCACAGAAAGTAAAAAAAGGGAAGTAAAAAAGGAATCTAAGAACTGCCAGAGAAATTGGAAAGATGTTTAATTGTGTAATTATCACAGAAGGAGATATTCAGCTGACTATACTGCCATATGCTTTCAGTCCCAGCACTCAGGAGGCAGATGTACTCACTATGTAGACCAGGCTGGCCTTGAATTCACAGATCTTCTTGCCTCTGCTGTCCCTTGAGTGTTCTTTGAGCTGTGAAAGGCAGAATTTTTATCTTTATGTGTATGTGTATAAAATATGTGTGTGTGTGTGTGTGTGTGTGTGTGTGTGTGTGTTTGGCCTCCTAAGTGAAGCAAGCAAAAAAAAGGATGATATTTGCCATTGGAAAATCCTACAGTCATGAGTTAAAGTCCAGAATATAATTTATCAACATTTATGTATTCATAAAATAACTTGTATTTTTACTCCATGCCTTCTTTTTTCAAAGGCACTACTGCAGATCTTCAGACAAATCTCCCTGGGAGATGTGGGCAGCTTGGGTTGTCACAAATAGGCTGTAAAACTGGCAGTGTGGGTTCTGACCTGCAGTTCCTGGGGACAGCCAGTGGCCATCAAGATAAAGGTATATGCTCCATATGTATAAAGCAGCATTATTTATGTTACATATTATAAGTTACACTTATTTATAATGTCACACAAGTGTCATAGGATACTAACTCACACTAGTGTGTATGATCATAACAAAAACTTGTTAGAATTTAATTATACTAATATTTTTATGATTATTATTCTAAAATGTTGGACTTCTTAATCTTGATTTAAATATGACTAAACTTATGATAATGGCTAACGTGAATTGAAAGTAACACTAATTAAATAGTACTATGCACATGCATTTATTTAAATTTTAAAGCTACATAGAATTTCTTGTGTCTTCTTCAGAACTATGTAACTTCCTGACAGGTCATTTCAGATAAGACAGGATATAAACTGGACATGGTCAGTTATGCCAGTGATCCCAGCACTTGGGACAAGGCAGGAGAATTGCCATGACATAAGCATAAAGTCTGGGCCGACCCTGTGGTTCTTCCCACCCTCTTGGATCCTTGGCTGACAAGGTCCACGTGAGCAAAGGGGCAGAGGCTTCAGAAGCCCTGTGAGTGTACCTACGGAGAATGACCACACAGGATCTGGCTAAAGGATGCAACTTTACTTTGGGTGATTCAAGGCTTATAAAGTTTTGGGGAACTAAGGTTAGAAACATCCAGAATCGTTTTGATGTGTTTTTGGATTCAGTTGGCCAGAATTTTATTGAGTATTTTTACATCAATGTTCATAAGGGATATTGGTCTGAAGTTCTCTTTCTTAGTTAGATCTTTGTATGGTTTTGGTATCAAGGTAATTGTGGCTTCGTAGAANAGACAGACAGACAGAGACATACAGGGAGACAGAGAAATACACAGAGATAAACAGAGATGGAGACAGACAAACATATAGAGAGACAGACCAATTCATTACAAGGAACAGGCTTATGCAATTATGGAAGGTTGACAGATACCAAGACCTTTAGGGCTATTTGGTAAACTAGAAAGCCAGGGGAGCTGTAGTATTACCACAGTCTGCCTGGCTTTAACCAATATTTTCATTGAGTTTTGAAGGCAGGACAAAGCTATTGCCTTAGCTCACAGGCAATCGGGCATGAGAAATTCCACCTTGAGGATGGTTAAGCAATTTGTTCTAGAGAGGTCTATAATGAATTGGGCAAGACCAGCACACAGTAAAGAAGTGAGTATTCTTTCTTATTCAGTTGGCTAATTTCAATGATAATCTCACMTGGAACTACCAAGAATCATGCTTGACCAGATGTTCATACACCCACTATCTATCCACCCTCTACTAGGAAAATTGACATAGAAAATTAACCATTGTATTTCCAAATACAATCACACCTTAAATCAACTGCCCAAATCAATGACTTGATGGAGACAGTTACAATGCAGAAGATTTCCCTTGCTTGTCAAACTAATATTCACTCGTGGCATTTTCAGAGGATCGGGATTCTAACTAACTGAAAACAGTAGAAGTTCTGTGCTATGAGTCTGAGTATGCACTCTGAATTATACCTCAGGAGATTTTGCACAATTAGGATTTATTCAAGCTATAGACTGTCTTTCTACTGTATCTGATACTAAGCAAYTCTACTGTAAACTCCTCCATTAAGGAACAGTTAGCCCACATACCAGCTGACCGCTTGAGAATGATGAGCTCTCAGCTGCCAGCTCTAATCCCATCATCGTCTTCCTCCAACACATCATTTGGGAGAAACATATACATATAAAGAAGCAGAAATTATAAAACATAGTTAAAATACCAGCCCCAAAGAAAGAAAAAGACACAGGTTCTAATAATGAGAATTAATTCTGAGAATGTAGTCTTTAGTCATTGTCAGACCAAACCCACAGTCTCAGTAGACCCTATTATCTGCCAATGGCAGGAGCAGGATGGACTAAAGAAGTTTATATTAAGATTTATGTGTTGCTTTTTTGAATTTTGTGGGTATGTATACGTGAGAGATGCTCACAGAGGCCAAAATGATCGCTTGGACGTGGAGTTACAGGTGATTGTGGATTGACCAATATGGGTTCTGGGAAGAATCCAGGTCCTCTGGCAGAGCATTGAATGTTCTTCACTGCTGAGCCATCTCTGCAGCCAGAACTGAGGCAGTTTAGAAATATTCTGAGAATAATATCCAACAGGCTTAGAGATGCAGCTTGAGTTTAAGAACTATATAGACCCTCTCCTCAACTCCATATCCTGTCCTCACAATTCCAACAGAAACCCTGACTCACTGGAGGACACACCAGTCCCTAGAACCCCTGGTAGGTCCCCACCTACCACCTGCCAACACTCTTTAGAGCTCACTAAGTTTTCTTCAACAAGGCCCTCATCTCCATATCCCACCCCACAACTCCAGCAGAAGGCCCCTGTTCTTCCAGAGGTGCTTGAAAATTCAGAGGCCACACCAGTTCCTAGAAGCCCAGAGGTTACATAGTAGGCACCACAGTGGAGGCACCCTACCTGGCCTGAGGACTCACCCATCACCAAAGCCAAGGCCATTCAGTCCAGAAGATCAGAGACGAAACCGAAACCAAGGAGAAAAAACATCCATCCAGCAAAGACAACCACCTCAGATATTGGCACCAAAACCTAAATGTATACTTACTCCAAACCCTGATGCCTAGCGGCCACTTTAAAAATACTACTAACAAACCAGCCAGGGCAATATGGCACCATCAGAGCACAGCTATTCTACGACAGCAAATTTTGTGTATCTCCAACACAGCTGAGGCATTACAAAATGACTTTAAGACCGAGTTTATGAAGATAATAGAGGTTCTTAAAGAGGAAATGAACAAATCCCTTAAATGGATCCAGGAAAACACACACACACACACACACACACACACACACACACACGCACGCACGCACGCACGCACGCACGCACACACAAATTGGAGAAAAAAATGAGTGAATCCTTTAAAGAAAGCCAAGAAAAAAAAACACACAAGTGAAGGAAAGGAATAAAACTGTTTAGGACCTGAAAATAGAAATAAACCAATAAAGAAAACGCAAACTAAGGAAATCCTGGAGATCTAAAGTCTAGCTAAGTGATCAGAAACTACAGACACAAGCATCAACAGAATACAAGAGATGGGGGACTCTCAAGCTTAGAAGTTACAATAGAACACACNGTGTTTTTAACATGTGAAAGACTACTAAATTCAACTCATATTTTAGTTGGGAGAAAATAAAACGTGGGAAAGGTACAATAGACATTGCTCAAAGAATAAGTATGTTGATATGGAACTTTGTTCAAAATTAAAATGAGAAGAATGATTCACTAAAAATATTCTTTTTATATATGTATTTGATATAAATGCATATATATGCTTACATATATATGGTTTTATAAAATTACAAGAAGAAAATAACTACCAATGTAGTAGAAAATTTCAGGAGGATAAGAAAGAGTTGGATTTGAAGATAAGTATTTTTCTCAAAATTAATTAGTTTTTTTCCTGACACCATAAAAAAACAGAAATGCTATATGGGGGATCTAAATGTGACAGGGGAAAAGCCTTTGAACTCTGAGATAGATGTGTGTATGTAAATAACATACTGTCTTTGTTTTGTTACAGTATATGCTAGCCTTAATTTTGGCAGTAAGACACAGCAAACGTTTGGTAGTCAATCAGAACGAACTTCTTCATACTCTGGTTCAAATGCAAGTCCAGGACCCTTTATCCTCCCATCCTATCCTCCCTCATCACCTCGAACCAGTCCAAAGCACACATCTCCTCTTTCTGTTTCTCCAAAGAAGTCTCAAGATAATTCCATTAGTTTCTCAAATTCTTGGCCTCTTAAGAGCTTCGAAGGACTATCAAAGCCAAGTCCACAGAAAAAGCTTGTCAACCAGAGATCACCCGACCATACAGGTAGGAATGATGGCAGAGATCAGTGTTTTATTTGTTTATTTATGCTTGAATGGATGCTTTGAAGTTGATATATAACATTTTTAAATTTTAAAACCTGGCTAATTATGTTTTTCCTCCAGCCTGCATATATTTAGGAAACTACATAATAGACTTAATAGAGCAAATAAACAGTAAAAAATTGATTTGAAATGGCCATCTCTTTACTTATATTGCCACTTTAAGATGCATTTTTAGAACTGGGAATGTAACAGTTCTTTATAGTATAAAGGAACATGTTGCAGGTGCCTATTAGCAAGTTTTTAGCATTGAAAATATAAAAATCCTTCATATTTTACTATGATACCGTTCAGGTACTTGATATTCATTGGAAATGTCTATTATTTGCTAAAAAAGAAGATTGTAACGAATTTCTTTTGTTACTAAAATATTCTCTCTTAATATCTTACACCTTGCCGGTGTACACATGCCCAGCATTTGGAAGGTAGAGGCAGGCAAATCTCTGAGTTTCAGGCCGGCATGGTCTAGAAAGTCCAGAACAGCTAGGGTTCTGCTACACGAGAAACCCTGTCTTGAAAACATAAACAAACCAATTATAATAATAATAATTCTTACACTGTAGTCATGACATTAGCATGTAAATTTATTCAGGCAAATCCAGTTTCCAAATAAAGTGCTTTTCTGTCCTCGGCCTCTGAGATAAGATGTTCTGCTTTTAAAGTCCTCACAGACCTAGAGTTCACTTTATAACCATAAGCTTCTCTACTCGGCCTTTTCTATCACAACGTTCTCTTCATACTGAGCCTTCCTAGTTTCCTAGTAATTTGTTTGTTCTCCACATAAGATCAAATATCATTTTAAAAGGTAAGATTTTTATGTGGGTATAATAGTGGTTAGAGCTCTTGCTCTCAGTTTATTTGAAGTGTTGAGTTTGATCCCTAAAATCTCAAAAGGTGTGTGTGTTCTTCCCAGTTCCTAATGCTGCTTAACATATACCAGTCACTGAAATACTGTTTGTATAATGAAATGAGACAAAATGTGTCAACTTCCTGGCTTATTTTGGACTTTATCATTAATAAATATTAGTTATGATAACTCTAAATGTAGCNAAAATAGAAATAAACCAATAAAGAAAACGCAAACTAAGGAAATCCTGGAGATCTAAAGTCTAGCTAAGTGATCAGAAACTACAGACACAAGCATCAACAGAATACAAGAGATGGGGGAMTCTCAAGCTTAGAAGTTACAATAGAACACACTGACACATTGTTGAAAGAAATGTCAAATCTAAAAAATTCTCACACAAGACATTAGAAAATCTGGGACACCATGAAACAACAAAATCTAAGAATATTAGGAATAGAAAAAGGAAAAAAATCCCAACTCAAATACTCAGAAAACATTTTTAACAAAATCATAGAAGAGAAAATTTCTTAACCTTAAGAAGGACATTCCTAATAAAAGTACAAGAAGCTTATAAAACAGCAAATATATTGGACTAGAAACTAAATTCCCCCTACCACATAATAATCAAAAAATTAAACATACATAACAAAGAAAGAATATTAAAAGCTGCAAGGAGAAAAGACCAATTAACATATTGAAGAAGACATATTAGAATTACAACTGACTTCACAATGAAGATTCTAAATGCTAGAGAAGTCTGGATAGATGTTTTGCAGATGATAACTGACCACAGATGCTAGTCCAGACTGCTATATCCAGCAATGTTTTTAATCATCATAGATGGAGAAATCCTGCAGAGACTTGATGTGCCAGGGTTGGAGGATCTGGGGGGGGAGGGGAAGGAGGAAGGGGAGGGAGAGGGAGAGGGAGATCACGTCAATAGTGTATGCCAAACAAATGGAAGGTCAACGAAATAAAGAAAGCAATATTAGAATTCTAGCAAAGATCAACAAAACTGTATGCACTAATTTAACTGAGCAACTTATTGCAACAAAGCCAAGAAGATTAGCAAGACTCACTCAATAAGACTGAGAGAAAGGTTACAACACAAGTAAAAGGCTGATAATAAAATAGGTGCTAGAACAGAATTTGCAGTCAGTCGTGAAAAGGGTAAGACAATACCACTAATAATTTCTACATAATTAAATAATTTGAAATCTCTCTATGCATTAGGAAGGAAATTGAATTTGTAATGTTAAAGTTGTTGCAAAGAAAAAATATTAAGAGACAGTTTGTGTCTCTGAAGCATTGTACCAAATGCTTAAAGAAAAGTT
The DNA here is from genome assembly GCA_002335545.1 of Apodemus speciosus. Classification (NCBI taxonomy): domain Eukaryota; kingdom Metazoa; phylum Chordata; class Mammalia; order Rodentia; family Muridae; genus Apodemus; species Apodemus speciosus. Next base: position 48,862 of record BDUI01006115.1, read on the forward strand.
AACAAACTGCTCTAGAAGATAAAAGATAAAACAGTCCCTATTTCATTTCACTAAGCTTTTAATGGATGCCAGAAATTTCAGAGTTCGAGAGAAAAGTCAATCACTATTCCTCTTGAATATAGATTTAAAAAAAAAACCTTTATGAATATTACCAAATCAAATTGGCCTGAAGACATTGTGTCATGACACAGAAGGATTTATTCCAAGGATGCAATATTTCAATACGTCAAAATGCAACCACCATGTAAAGCAATTAACTAATCAGGAAATCATCTGAGGACTACAGGCTCTCCCTGCTCAGAGACAAACTRCATGATAAACCTGGAGAAGTTTTTCTTCCAGATCTCCCCAAATTTTTACACCTCGCTCAGTAAATGAGTTTATCATGTTTATCTATAACATATCTAGCTGT
>BDUI01006116.1:34767-48798 GCA_002335545.1 Apodemus speciosus
GAGGCGGAAGGCACTTGTGTGTACTTGCTGAGCCATCTTACCTCAGTTCCTACTGTGGTTGTGCAGTCAGCAGGATATGAACTATGCTGACAGAGTTCATCTGATACTCAGGGTTCTAAAGTCAAGTCTTGGGCTGTGTGACCCTTTTCCTTTTCTTTTTTCCATGTGACTTGAGCTTTAATGTACAAATTTAACCAAATGTGTGAGGGATTGATTGTGTTTCAGAAGTTCCTAAAGGTTAGCCTAGCAAAAGCTCTCAAGGCATTTACCATCATTGCAAAACATCCAAAATTATTTGTCTGTCAAATTTTAGTTACCTGTTTTTATGAGCATGTTTATACTTATAAATGAAAGTCCAGGAAAGGGGATAACATTTGAAATGAAAATAAATAAAATGTCCAGATTAAAGAAAAAAACACGAGAGTCATCTTTAACAGTTACCTGGTTTCCAAATTTTAACATTTTCTAGCTGCTCTAAGCCCTGATTAGTGACTGATAGCAACAGCTGCTCTCACAGATCTGTGAGTTGACAGGATACCATGTACAAGCAGGGCTTTCTCTGCCTATGTTGCATTCCAGAACTGAGTTTGGGAAGTTGGAAAGTGTAAAGTAGGAATTATTTTCACATATGAACACTATTATAACTAACTGTAAGGCGGTCAGAATAAACCCATCCGAGTCAGTGATATAATATTTTGGAAAAGGTTACATATATAGAATCTTGGAAAATTAAAAATAATGCATCTTTTATGTAAGACATTAAATCTTCTCTCTCACATAGTCCCTCACATGTCATGGACTTTACATATCTGATTTATATGACTCCAACTGTAAGGCATTTTCATTAAAATAGCTCATGTTTTTCCAGTTTTATATTCACAATTATATTATCATTTCTCTATTTTTTTAGCCAACTCACTTAACAAACTTTAATATTTTTGTTTAAAATGTGTACTTGGTCAAGTCACACTTTAAACTGGTACAAATGGTAAAATTTTATGTTGTCCATATTATGTTTCCAAAACCAAAATAACAAAACTGTTTTAAGCCTGTTGACTTAGGGGTAGGGAAGTTTTGGAGGGAATCACTGGGTGTTACTTCTTTGGGCTAGAATATCCCTACAAGGTTATCTTGTGATAATGATTTCTTAGAAACATMTTTCATGGTCCTGCTGGACCCAGCACCATGAAGGCTTCCTAGCAGTGTTTAGGAGAAACAGAAGCAAGCCTGTGTTTCATTTTTCCTGTCCTGAGAGATGATGGCCTGTAATGGCCAAGTAAAATGGGCTCAGGCTGTCTTTCTAGATTTCCTACCTCATTGGATCAGAGTTTTGAACTTAAAGGCAATGCTCAAGTTGTGTGGGCCATGTGCATCCTCCTAAGTACCTTCTCTCTGTGCTTTCTGTTTCTGCTGAGGGAGTCCTTCATCACTACTTAGTTTGCTCATATACTCACCGGTTTTTGTTGGTTGGTTGATTGGTTTTGTTTTCTGTGATACTTTTAGTTGCTATCTGCCGAAGGATGGATCTATACCCTGCTGCCATTAACTAGAAACTGAGATGCAGAGGAACTTTGCAATGACATTGTTTCATACATGCACCTGCTGTTCCTCCATGCATGCACCTGCTGTTCCTCCATGCATGCTTCTGGTGTTTGTCCATGCATGCAGTTTGGCATCTTCACTTTCCCCTCTTTGCTTGCATTCCACTCTCACGTAGGAAATATATTCATTCCTTATAGTTCAGATTCCCAAAATGTGGAACTATTCTGTCTCAATTCATCTGTCACCCATAAGCTATGATGTATCCAAAGACCACCCMCAGGCATGTTGAACAAGAGTGAAGAACAAATGTAATAATGCCCAATTTATATGTTCTGCTGAGAGGGCAAGCACTGGTATTGAATAGCATGCCCTATACTGGAAAGTCCTTCATGTGGATGCACATGCATGGAGGAACAGTACGTGCATGCGTGGAGGAACAGCAGGTGCATGCATGGAGGAATAACAGGTGTATGAATGGAGGAACAGTAGGTGCATGCATGGAGCAATGTCATTGCAAAGTTCCTCTGCATCTCGGTTTCTAGAGGCTTTTAATGACTTATTTGGTATAGATGATACAGGTATTTGAGACCTGAGATTAGCTCATCTTTGGCAGAGCTGGTTTATTTGTTCAATTTTACAATAGACAGAGGAAACGACTGAATCTAAAGCCTACTGTGTACCTGTTCTACAGAGCCCTGRGTCTTACACTTTGGTTGTTCCAGGAGATACCTGTTCTACAGAGCCCTGAGTCTTACACTTCAGTTATTCCAGGAGATCTACTACATAGCTGTACACTTTGGTTATGTCAGGAGTATTTGAGTGCTCAGCAGGATTTATTTCAGCGCACAGTTTCAGAGGGTTTAACCCACAGTCTTTGACTCTATTGATTTTGGGCTTGTGATGATGCAGGCTCTAATGGTGGTAGGAGTGTGTGGCAGAGACTACTGATACCTTGGGGTGAACAGGAAACAGAGACAGAGACATGAAGAGACCAGGAAAGAGACCTCCAAAGATACACCCCACAGATCTTCCTGCTACACTCCACCTTTCAATGTTTCCAAAGCCTCCGAAAATAGTCCTGGTAGTTGGGGTCATCCCCTACTTGAGAAAAAACTGAGGGGGACTTAATATTCAAACCATAACAAAGGTGGCTAAAGGGTTCAACAGAAATGCTCAAGTGAGCTAGAACTCATAGTAATTTGAATATATGATAATATGAGGATTAGGAAAGACATGTAAAAGTAATAGTGTAGCTGGCATATATGCTCAATAAATGAGAGGTGTGATCATTTCATTAGAAGTTTGAGTGAATAAAAAAAGATTTTATTCTATTCTGGAGAAAAGCCCAAAATGTATGATTTGATGATTTCACTATTTTTAATTTCAATATTTACAACTGACATTTGATATTTTCAGATTCAAAATATTTAAGTGTTGTAACATGTTTCATTAGATGTCTTTTTAGTATCTAATGATATTTTACATGTAATTTCTGTTTGTCTTTTTTATTTCACACAATTTTTATTTTCTAATTTTGTTATTTATACCCCCAAGGTTCACTTTTTCTTTTTCTTTCTTCCTTCCTTCCTTTCTTTCTTTCTTTCTTTCTTCCTTTCCTTCCTTCCTTTCTTCCTTCCTTCTTCCTTCCTTCCTTCCTTTCTTTCTTTATTTCCTTCTTTCTTTCTTCCTTCCTTCTTTGTTTCTTTGTTTATTTATCTTTCTGTCTGTCATTCTGCCTGCCTGCCTTCTTTCCTTCCTCCCTTCCTCCCTTCCTCCCCCTCTCTTTCTCCTTCTTTCTTTCCTTCTTCCTTCCTTCCTTCCTTCCTTCCTTCCTTCCTTCCTTTCTTTCTTTCTTTCTTTCTTTCTTCCTCATTCTATCCCAAAATGTCCTTGAGTCCTTTCTCTCTCTTAGTACTTGACCTTTCCTCTTTTCTAACACTAATCTCAGGGCAGCAACATGGAGCCTCAACCTTTACTCATTCATTTCATTTTCATGAAATCCTTGTTTCTGCTTGCCCGCTGTTCCCCGGGTTCCAGATAAGCTTTGTTTCATAAAAGTGAAAGTTACTTTACTGGAATTGCTACAATTCTGTCCCATAGTTGACAGGGGCAAATAATTATAAGCAGTCCTTACCGTAAAGGAGTAGAGAGGGAGATTTCAGAGAAAAGGTTGGGGATTCTGGGAAGATTCTTTAGAGAAAATTCTAAGTGAACCCTAAAGAATGTTGGGATACCCCGGGCTCTACTAAGAGGATAAAGGCTGTGAACCATCTTATTTTTCTAGTTTTATAGTTCTGCAAGTATGAGTATGTGCATATGTATACACATATGATCATGCATGGGACAGAAGTCAGAGGACAAGGTTATGTGTTATTACCCAAGGACATTGCAACATTTGATTCGAGATAGGATCAGGAGCTCTCATTAGCCTGGACCTTCCTCACATGGACTAGGCTAACTAGCCAGTGATTCCCCAGGGTGTGCATGTCTTCYGATTCCATCACACCATCGCTGGGATTACAGTGGTGCATGCGGTCCCTGGCCTTTTCTGTGGAGTGTAGACTGAAAGCACTTAGCCAACTAAAACATTTCCCAGCCTGTTCTTCTTGGATTATCCACCTGAAAGCTGGTGAAACCTCCAAATTCATCTGAGGATCTGTTTTTCTGCATCCATAATTTGCCTATGTTAATAATTTGCTTATTTTTGTATTTTTCTGACATCTCCATGCCATCTATTTTTCTCCTTTCCACCTGAGTGTTCTGCAGTGTTTTTCTCAGTGTTCTGCAAACTATGTGTTGTGTGTTTTGTTTGTGTMCTGTTAATACTCTTGCTCAGTTCATTTTAGCTGGCGGATGTTTACCATTCAAGTTGGGGAGATGAGGTTTTGTACTTTCTACTTTTCTGCACCCATAATAATATAACCAACCGGTTGAACTGACATTTCCCATCATGTATAGTAGTGAATCCCTTCATTATCATGAAGGCAGAGCTTTTAAAAACTTCTATGTGATTTTTCTGTATTTTTGTTTCTGAGATTAATTCACCTGTCCTTTAGAAACTGGATAACAATGCTTCCTGTAACATCACATCATGAAATCTAATGAACTTGGTACAGACGGTAGGACTGGCATCAGCACTTATGGAAGAGAAACTTTTTTGGTGATAACAGAGAAAGCATTCGTATTCGTTTTGAGTACAGAGTTCTGTGAATCCCCATGTTTATATCACTTCTCAACTGGAATAAATCTCATAGCTGATTATCACAGTGGTTGGCTTGGTGCCAGAAGTGGTTCTAGGAATGGCATCCTATCAATGCACAAACTAGAGAAATGCCAGGAACTTGGGAAGCCCAAGCAACCTGATTACTTATTGAAGAATGAGCAACAATAAAGGATAAAACCTGTTCTCAAACAGTATAGAAAAGAATTTTCCATGAGTTAGTATGAGTGTGGACCTTGTCATATTTCAGGGTGTAGGCTTCACTGGGTGATTTATGTTCTGTTATATTGTTGAAGAACATTTGCCTGGTACAAAGTATGTCATTTAAAGTTTAAGAGAAATAAACACTTCTATTACTCAAAGGGAATGAGTTTAGAATCCTGCCATTAATAGACTTACATTTATAATTTAATAGAAATTTGATATAGAAAAATAAAAACAGTAATAAATTAATGGAACTAAAATTACTGCAGTCAAAAATCTGTAATTCAAAGTAATACTAGCTAAATAGAATGTGAAGGTGCCATGCCTGCCTTTTGATAGAATCCTGATGCAGTCCCTATAATGGAACTCATAAGCTAAAAGTTCTAGAATGTATTGCTTTTAGGTTTTGGAAGATTTTAGAATTCTAGGACAACTTACTAGAAACAAAACAAAACAAAACACTGGCTTATGTCAATATTTTTGTTGCTCTAAAGTAGCCTAGGGGTTGGAAATGCCTACAGTAGCAGTGGGGAGGGGCTCTTACACAGCACACTATGTGTCTAAATCAATTCACCTACTCACTATATGCAGTGGCACAGACCTGTAACCCCAGCACTTTAGAACCTAAGACAGACAATCACAAATTCCAGGATGTGATGATATACAAGAAAATACGAAAAAATAACTACACTTCTCTGGAAATTCTAAAGTGAAACTATGCCTACAAGCATGATTCTTAAATTATACAACTAATAATAATAATTAATAAAATATTTTAAGTANGATTCCATCACACCATCGCTGGGATTACAGTGGTGCATGCGGTCCCTGGCCTTTTCTGTGGAGTGTAGACTGAAAGCACTTAGCCAACTAAAACATTTCCCAGCCTGTTCTTCTTGGATTATCCACCTGAAAGCTGGTGAAACCTCCAAATTCATCTGAGGATCTGTTTTTCTGCATCCATAATTTGCCTATGTTAATAATTTGCTTATTTTTGTATTTTTCTGACATCTCCATGCCATCTATTTTTCTCCTTTCCACCTGAGTGTTCTGCAGTGTTTTTCTCAGTGTTCTGCAAACTATGTGTTGTGTGTTTTGTTTGTGTMCTGTTAATACTCTTGCTCAGTTCATTTTAGCTGGCGGATGTTTACCATTCAAGTTGGGGAGATGAGGTTTTGTACTTTCTACTTTTCTGCACCCATAATAATATAACCAACCGGTTGAACTGACATTTCCCATCATGTATAGTAGTGAATCCCTTCATTATCATGAAGGCAGAGCTTTTAAAAACTTCTATGTGATTTTTCTGTATTTTTGTTTCTGAGATTAATTCACCTGTCCTTTAGAAACTGGATAACAATGCTTCCTGTAACATCACATCATGAAATCTAATGAACTTGGTACAGACGGTAGGACTGGCATCAGCACTTATGGAAGAGAAACTTTTTTGGTGATAACAGAGAAAGCATTCGTATTCGTTTTGAGTACAGAGTTCTGTGAATCCCCATGTTTATATCACTTCTCAACTGGAATAAATCTCATAGCTGATTATCACAGTGGTTGGCTTGGTGCCAGAAGTGGTTCTAGGAATGGCATCCTATCAATGCACAAACTAGAGAAATGCCAGGAACTTGGGAAGCCCAAGCAACCTGATTACTTATTGAAGAATGAGCAACAATAAAGGATAAAACCTGTTCTCAAACAGTATAGAAAAGAATTTTCCATGAGTTAGTATGAGTGTGGACCTTGTCATATTTCAGGGTGTAGGCTTCACTGGGTGATTTATGTTCTGTTATATTGTTGAAGAACATTTGCCTGGTACAAAGTATGTCATTTAAAGTTTAAGAGAAATAAACACTTCTATTACTCAAAGGGAATGAGTTTAGAATCCTGCCATTAATAGACTTACATTTATAATTTAATAGAAATTTGATATAGAAAAATAAAAACAGTAATAAATTAATGGAACTAAAATTACTGCAGTCAAAAATCTGTAATTCAAAGTAATACTAGCTAAATAGAATGTGAAGGTGCCATGCCTGCCTTTTGATAGAATCCTGATGCAGTCCCTATAATGGAACTCATAAGCTAAAAGTTCTAGAATGTATTGCTTTTAGGTTTTGGAAGATTTTAGAATTCTAGGACAACTTACTAGAAACAAAACAAAACAAAACACTGGCTTATGTCAATATTTTTGTTGCTCTAAAGTAGCCTAGGGGTTGGAAATGCCTACAGTAGCAGTGGGGAGGGGCTCTTACACAGCACACTATGTGTCTAAATCAATTCACCTACTCACTATATGCAGTGGCACAGACCTGTAACCCCAGCACTTTAGAACCTAAGACAGACAATCACAAATTCCAGGATGTGATGATATACAAGAAAATACGAAAAAATAACTACACTTCTCTGGAAATTCTAAAGTGAAACTATGCCTACAAGCATGATTCTTAAATTATACAACTAATAATAATAATTAATAAAATATTTTAAGTACTGAACAGCCTGACCCACACAAAAGAAAAAATAAAGCAAGCCAACAAACAAAAATCAACCAACTGCCAGTGAGAAGTTTATTTATTTATAGCTAATTTATAATCATATTTCATTGTTATTATTTGATATTTTGAAATATATTGTTAATGCATATATTTTTTTAGGATTTTCAGTAAAGTATTGTAATTTTATCCTATATTTTTATTGGTATCTACTTACATAACATTTGCATGTGAAATAGGCCAAAACCAGTCTACTAATTTGTAATGTTTAAAATGCAATTTGAAAATACCACGTACCAACTTTGCTTAAGACAATTAACTGGAAAAATATAGCTGTCTGCAATTAACCAATAAATTATTTTTTTCTCTTGTATTCTGTTTTTGAAGCTCAGTTTCCTGTTAGTGGTGTTCAGAGCACACATACAATTATGTATAAACACAAAGACAAAATATATAGACCCCTACAGTTGGAGCAAATGTTTCTATTCTCTTACTTAAGGGTTCACTTAGGAAAATCAGATATGAGTCTCCCTTTGAAATGAAAACATAAACCTCAGAAAATGTGTGTCATGTCGATGCCTGACAGCAGTGAAACCTCAAACACGCAAACCACCTTCAGATGGCCATCCTTGGTGTATGTTATGGGGAGGATTATACACTACTGTATTCAATTCTTGTTGCTTCAAAAGCAGCATTTACACACCATGGAATGTGTTCATTTGAGAGTCAGCACACTAAGTCAAAATTGCAAAATAAATGTACAGTTAAGGCACATATTTTTGTTGCTCTAAAGTAGCCTAGGGGTTGGAAATGCCTACAGTAGCAGTATCCAATGCCTTCCTGAGTTTGAGTCTTTGGGTATCGTCTTGCTATAAGAACTATTTAATTTGTAAAAGTTCGTGTCACTTGCCAATTTTTCTTGCATTCAATTACACATGTCAGGTGGATGTCAAGAGTTCAGAGTGGGAAGGGACTTCAGTCGATGTATGCTCTCTCATGGGCACATCCATAAAAGAGAACATTGGCAGAAGTTTTGATAAAGGAAGGGTTCAAATCATTTGTCCTAAGGCAGTTTTTGTAGTGATACTTTGATCAGTTTTGCAGTGGTTAGATGACTTTCCCTGCAGAGATTACCACATGACCCTAAAGTACAAGAGAAATATTATGTGAGAAAACTGGAAAACATTCGATTGGCGTGCTTCAGCAACTGGGCCAGAATGAATTGGATTCAACCTGATTTCTACTGCTTAAGTAAGATGTTTAAAACTGCATTGAGATGAGCGATGCCAAGAGATAAAATCCACATCAATCATAGAACTGTCTCAGTTGGGATAATGGTCCCAGACCTTAATTATGAGGGTTTTTCCCTTTTAAAATGGTTGCAAGTGTCTTCTTCACAATTATTTATAGTTGTTCAGTATTATTTTCTGTTTTATAGACATAAACTAATGTAATTCACTTAAAAAAGTCAGAGGCAGACTTTTATATCCTCTTTTATGTCCCTTCTACAGTAGGAAACCAAGGATGCACTTAACAAATGCAATATGTTTACGACCCATAGGGTGGCAAATTATAAGCCTGAGACATAGATTCTTCCTTCCAAAGTTCAAGGATCATTGAGGAAGAGGAAGAGGAAAGATTGTAAGACCAGTGAATGACTTCAAGAAAATGGTGTATTGGGGACTGGAGAGATGGCTTGGTGGTTAAAACTACTTTTCCAGAGGTCCTGAGTTCAATTCCCAGCAACCACATGGTAGCTCGCAACCATCTGTAATGGCATCTGACGCCTTCATTGGGTGTGTCTGAAGACAGCAACACTATACTCATATACATAAAATAAATAAATATTTTTTAAAAAGAGAAAACAGTATTCTGGATAGAGTAAGGCAGTTGTATATATGAATTGACATCAGTTGAGACAACATACACAAGACCTTTAAAGCTCAAGCCAGACAAAATCCCAAGGTAGAATGAAGAGTTGGGCATGGAATTCCACCCCTAGCCAAGAAGCTATTAGCACTGTCAATTTTTAGAGTGTATACACATGGTAGGCTCACCATGCACCAGTGCAGAAGTTCTCAACTAGTAGGTCACCACCCTCTTGGGGGTCTAACAACCCTTTCATATGGGTCTTATTCAGATATACTGCATATCAGATACTTACATTACAATTCATAGCCATGGCAAAATTACAGGTATGTGGTAGCAACAAACATAATTTTATGGTTGGGGGTCACTACAACATGAAGAACTATATTAAAAGGCATTAGGAAAGTTAAGAACCACTGCTCTAATGGAAGGCCACCCATTCAAAAATGTAAAAGCAACACAAAGTAAACCTGATGAGTCTAAGAAAAAGAACACACTAATATGGAGATTGGAGATGGGGTGAATCTAGGAGGAGATAAAGAGAGGATGAGTATGATCAAAACATTTATATAAAGGTCTCAATTCTCTAATTTAAAAATGAGACCAGCTAAAGCAATTCATTTCTACTCTGCTGCTTTCCATGTTAAAGTCTCCTACTACCTGTCCTCAGGAAGGTACATTAGTAGTTTTTAAATTAATAATTTTAGTAACAGTTATGAGATCACCAGGCCACTGAAATTACTGAACATTTTTCATGAACCAGCCTTGTAATTTATAGTTTCTGTTTTTATAGACATGGAGCTGAATCTCAGGGGGGAAGAACACTTTTCCTGATATTGTAACCAATAGGAAACCTGCACCAGATCTTAGGACCTTTAAAATCAGTAAATACTTTACGCAGAACAAATATTAAAAATAAATAAGGATTGCAGATAAATAGTGGGAGATTTGGGGGTGAGTTTTTCTGAAAATTGCATTTTCATAGTCTGTTTGTATCACATAAAATTTCTCTTTATTTGAAAAATACTCTTCTACATTCTTTATTGGACTATGTTAGCATGCACTGGGCATGAGGATACACACACACACACACACACACACACACACTAACAGTTTTCATCTTACTAATTTGTTGAAGATGTAACTATGTTCAATCTTCTTAGGGTGTGAAGACTTTTTAATCATAAGCCTTCGTGTTTAAAATTAAAATTCGTTGTCAGCAGCAACATATATTATGATTTCAAAAATTTCAAAAAGAAAAAATCTTGGGGCGGTTAGGCATATTGAAGCCCTGTGCTTCCTAGTGACCCCAGTCACTGGTTCACAGAGAAGCAATTTTAAAAGTGCTGACTCAGACAGAATTTTCTTCCCTCACCTTCACTAAAGGCAGAAAGAACTCTCACCCTGAGCCACGGAGACACGTGCTTATGTTTTCCTGATTATTGTGTTAAGAGAAGTCTTGAAGACAGGACAAAGATGTGCCTTTCCTCGTGAACTGTTTGAAAACAGGGCTTGACTACTGCCGCTCCCTTGTCTCAAATACTGGTTTCTGTTTCCAAATATTTAGCTTGTGTAATTTGGGGGGAGTGTTTAAAATGTTTATTTCTAAGCGGGAATGAAATTCCACTTTATGCCTGAAATCAAAAGACATGTGATCTCTATGTTTTCTCACAAAACCTGTGCAAGACCAAACCAGACAAAAGCCTAGCATAAAGGGCCTGGGAAGGTGGACATAAAATGCTGCACTTAACTGAGACGTGTTTGACAATCTTCAGCTGCTAGAAGAGGGAGAGACGATTTTTCTGAACGCAGCTCCTGGGAAGGGACAGAGCTCTAGCAGGAAGTCAAACAGCCAAAAGTATTTGGGCAACACAACTTAATCTTGATAGATTAGAAAAAAAGTGAAACAAACAAAATGGTGAAATGAAACAAAAATATGGACACAAATTTAGGTATATCTATGAAGAGTTGAGGGAAGTTAATCAAAATATGTTCAACAAAACACACACTCACTCACTCACACACACACACACACACACACACACTCACACACACAAACCCACGTCAAATGAGAAAATAAACTGAGAGACACTGAGCAAAATGACAGGAATCAAACCCTTGAGTTCAATTTTGTTTCAGAGAGCTACTTTGAATCCCATCAAATGCAGCTCTAGGAGACGCATTGTTAGAGTGCTTCACAGCAGACTTTCCCCCAAGCTATGCAGCTTAAAAACATATCCAAGCCCAGGCCTCTTTGTCAGCATCCACATTCTCAGCCAGTTAGTTTGACTTTGTAGGCATCTAGCCCTGAAGCCTTTATGTGGTTGTAAACAGCCATCATCGATGTGTGAATCTTGCAGAGTGCAGCATCATATTGGATCTCTGAGGATGATTTCACAAGACAAACTGACTATTCGGCCACAGGGTTTCCGCTGGATCAAAGAAGGATGCTACAAGGACTAAATATTGTTTGTGAGGAAGGAGATATTTTTAATTGAAGAGCCTTCTAAAATTGCTCTACTGCCAGGATTTTTGCAATCTTCTATTAACCACCCAGTTTTGTGGAATAGGAATAGTGACCCTGAATTTATCAATGAGCAATGATCAGTGCTGTATTGCTTAACCACGTAATAAGAATGATTTAATTTTGACACCTCCCATCCAGGGATGATATCATAGAAAGGGCAAATGCCTTACACATGTGCATCTGATTATCACATGTAAGTCTCTGAAATCCTGGTGATTCTTTATTGTGTCTCCTTGTTAAAGATTCTCTGGGGTGTACTGAAGAAAGTGGAAATCAAAACTGGACTTCATTTAATAGCTCTTCCAGGTCTCCTTAAATATTGGTATTTAGACAATTATACTTAAATATCTAAAGTCTAAAGGAAATAAAAAAAAAAAACAAGGAAAAAACCCAGTATGTTAACTCCGTTTTTGCCTAAATCTAAGTGTAATACTCTTTTCTGGGGTGACATGTGTGCCTGTGTGTACATGTGTTCCTAAGAATTTGGTGCATCTACACATGTGTATACAAAGGTCAAAGGTTGTGTCAGATGTCTGCCTCAATTGCTGTTCACTTTATTTATTGATGCAGAGTCTCTAATGGAACCCAGAGATCATTGATTCCAGCTGGTGTCACCAGCTTGCCCAAGGGGTATACTGTCTCTGCCTTGTGTGTTCTGGGATTACAGGTAGCCACCATGCATGCCCAGTTTTTATCAGGTTTTGGGGACCCTTACACTTGTATGACAAGCATATCATCTGCTGAATCATCTCCCCAGCCCCAAATATAAAACCCTGTCTATGAATCTTGAAATGATCCTTATCACACTGCACATGAAGTCACTTTACTCTGCTGGGGTTGTTTGTTATGTCCCGGATTCAAGCACCACCAGTAGTAATGTGTAGATGGCAGCATCATTCTCTGGGTAACAGAAAGAAATGCAGATATTTGGATCCAAATGCCATGGTAGATCTTTTTACATTTATAACATGTCATTAGTGCTCTCTAAAGTAGGATGTAATGGCAGGAGTTAGGAGCGGCAGTGTTCTTGGGCAGTTGGGCTGACTTTGTTTTGTGCTCACTATCTGCTCAAATTTATCTTATTTTATGGATCTTGAATTAATGTGGTTTTAGCAAAGTGGAGAATATGAGATTCTATCAGTGTTACTTACTAAAATGGATACCAGGTTTGGGAGCCACAAAGGTTCTGCGTGTATGTCTATATGATGGGGCTGTTTGTTTTAGCATGCAGCAGTGACCATACTCACTTATCACATATACTATAAACACAACAGAGAAGCCACAAAGTCTAAATGACTAGTCAAATTTCTTGTCACATGAAATACTTACAATAACTATAAATTTGACCAATCAGCCTGAAGTAGATATTTCAGAGAAGTGTAAACTCTTCTTCCCTCCTTGTTGGTAGGTTTACAATGCAGAAAGCAGCTTCGTGACACTGTTTCCTTTCTTGTTATCAACACTATAAGGGAAATTTGATTCTTTCAACTATCTTTATTTCTAATACACTATTTATCAACATAATAGTTTTTCATTTTACATAACTAAACACAAAGGAAAGTGTTTAGTGCTGTCTAGAGTAACACAGAGTGGGATTAGGGTGGGTGTTGCGTGTCCTTAGTAACAAGCCAGTTGATCCACAGCCAACACACGCTTAAGAAGAGTTAGTCAAGGATTGATATAGAGCCAATAGTAGAGGACTTGCCCAACATATACAGGACCTCAGATTTGAACCCCAGTACTGAGAAGGGGGATCTAGGGAAAGCTTCATCAGACTGTCACAAGAGCACAGAGGTGACAGGAAAAGCTGAAAATGTTAAACCGCTGAGCTTTGTCACTGGGGGACTGTGGCTCTAGGCAATGATTGAAGATACTAGGATGTCACAGTTGGATTGTAGGAGTCTGAACGCTACCTTCAAATTACAGGGAGAATCATGAACCTTGAGTTCTGAATATGACTTGGACACTTCGTAGACCAAAATAAAACCCAGAGACTATGAAACCTGCCCAAAATCATACAGCTCCCAGCAGAGTACCTTTCCCTCCTCTTGAAGCAGCACCTCAGAGTGTGTACCTCCAAACTAAGAAGCAATTTCACACCTGCCACAAAAAAGGGAATTCATTGTAAATCTATGCAGCAACACACACAAACACACACACACACACACACA
>BDUI01006118.1:61672-74164 GCA_002335545.1 Apodemus speciosus
GGTTCAGCCTTCCAAACTGGCATCATAAAAAGTTCTTGGCATGCTTCCTATGGTCTCCTCCAATTCTCAAGCTCAATGAATAGCTCCCAACTCTCCCATGGTGGGGTAATCCAGTCCTGACTTCTCATACTCATCCATCTTCTTTAGTTGTTGGAAGGAGTCTGGATTATTCACTTTCATGAAAACATTTTAATTTTGTGATTTCTAGGTCTCCAGTGTTGGGCTTCCCGACAAAGTACATGTTAGATTCTCTAATGACTAAAAAGAAAATAACATAAATTTTAAATAACTCGGTTAGACAGGTGGTTTCTGTATCCCATGGGCAAGCACCAGTCCCTGACATTATTAATGATACTCTGTTATGCTTGCAGACATGAGCCTCGCATAAATGTACTCTGAGAGGCTCTACCCAGTTGCAGACTGAAAAAGACGCAGATACCCACAGCCAAATATTGGGCAGAGGTCTGGCACTCTTATGAAACAGCTGGGGGAAGGATTGAAGTCCCTGAAGGGGATGGAAACCCCACAGGAAGACCAATAGAGTCAACTAACTTGAACCCCTGGGAGGTCTCAGAGAAAAACCACCAACAAAAGAACATACACTGCCTGGAATGAGGGCCCCCAGCACATTAGTAACAGACATGCAGCTCAATCTGTATGGCTGCCTTGTCTGGCCTCATTGGGAGAGGATGTGCCTAATCTGACAGAGATTTGATGTGTTGGGGTGGGGTACCCCACAGGGTCTCACCCTCTCAAAAGAGAAGGAGAAGGGTTGCAGGRAGGGACTCTGTGGGGCAGGGGTTCCAGGAGGAGGAGCAACACTTAGAATGTAAATAAATAAATAAATTTAAATAACTCGATTAGACACGTGGTTTCTGCATATGAAATCAGACCATCTCTATTCCAGGATCCTAAAATATATTTAGTGCACAGACGCTATGTAGATATTTCAAGGTTTTTTCAGTCATCCTTCCATTTTCATTCTTGTCATAGATGTCTCCTCACCCTCCTCACTCTTCTCTTCCTCCCCACGTTCTCTTTCTTCTCCACTCCCACTACCACAACTAAAAGCAATGAGCGTCTCTACTCCATGCATTCCCCAAGCAATGTAACTCCTAATTCGATACCACATTCACTGGTAAAAATCTGGGATCCTGTTCAGAATCACACACCAAAGTTCACTTCCCTGCCTTGATAGATTCCGTTTTATTCTTTTCTTCCTATCTGTTAGACTCTCATTTCTGAGTTACTTCTCTGCTATTACTTTCCTCATCCATGACTAACCTTGTCAACCTGATTGGCCTTAGAGGCAACTAAGAGATTAGTAAAGTACACTTCTATTTGTATCTATGAAGGGGTTTTCATGGGGGGAATTAATTTGAGCACATGGTTTTCCTGAATGTGGGTGGATCCACCTCATAGACAGAAGGTCTAAACAAACCAATGTCTCCATTATACTTTGATTGCTGCCCTCCAGACATTTTTCAAGTAGCTGAGCTATAAAGATTTAAAAGCTGAGTGTGCTTATTGTTGTTGCATGGCCTTGTAGCCAGGTCACCACAGGTCAAGGCTAGGTAACACACATTCACATTTACATTTTTGTTACCATACTGTAAAGTCACCTCTCAGTATCTCTAGGGTGGTATCTCATAACCCTCTAACCCTTTCCATCTAGGTACCAAATACTAACTTCCTACCCCAGCAGTTAGAACTTAGCTTCTTTGAGACACTGAACTATACAAGCACGCTACCCTCCAAGACTAATCCTTCATCAGCCCTTCTCACTGCTGCCGGACCCTGACACACTGGGTGAGGCCATGTCTTAAGTGCATTCGCTCCTCTGTAGCATCAGTCACTTCCTGTTATGTTGCAGTGGAATGAATACTGGTCCAGTAAAATATATGTCCACTCAAAACCTTAGGATGTGACACTGTTGGAAATAGAGTCTTTGATGATCCTGGATTATGAGGTCACTAAGTACAGTAACATTTCTTTGTAAGAATCAGAAAAGGTTACACCACGGGGCAGACACTATGTAAAGACAAAGGCAGAGACTGGAGTGCTATGACTCTGAGCTGAAGAACATCACAATGGCTCACACACACACACACACACACACACACACACACTAGGAACCAGAGGAAAGATATTATTATTTCTCTTTCACCGGCTCCCAAAGAAACAAACCTGTCCATTTCTTGATTCTGGCTTCCAAATTGCCCAAATTATATTTCTATTGAATTTAAATGACTTAACTTGGTGGAACTTGGTATAGGAGCCTGAGAAAAAGAATTTGGTGCCAGTGTTTAATCTTAGTCATACCTTTTAGAAGTCCATAATTCAACTACGTCTTCATCTAGCTTAAATTGCACAGCACCCTGATGGATTATCTAGACCTAGGAGCATGCCTTGCAGCATCTAGACTCAGCCTTTACTAAGCTGGTCTCTTCATAAGGCCTTCAAAATTTTGAGCTCTAGTGTCCCGTGCCTCCATCCCTTCACCTGCAGTCACCTGCCTTAGATTTCTGTGATTAACGGCTGTATTTGAGCAGTAGAAGATGAAGACAGTTCTACAACATATCAATATAAATTAATTCTGACCCTGAAGAGTTAATGTGTTTTTATCCTTTTTTACCTTGTTTACAAGGCAAAACCACCAGTAATGCTTTCTTAGATAAAATAAAAGGTGTTAAATTCATCCCTGTTTCCTGATGTGAGTAAAATACGTATAGTGGTCTTGGCAGGAAAAGATAGGAATTCTCTTTTTAAAAAAATGGTTATCTGTCTCATTTTCAATATAGTGGCTTTTCATTTGATCTAAGTAAGTATGACATTTTAAAACAATAAGTTTACCAGGACCTAAGGGCTGACAAAAGGAGAGTTCTTGAGAGAGAAAGAACTTTATCAGGGAAAAGAGATAGCTCGATTGCAACTCTGGGGTACAATGATTGCCCAGAATGCCTGAAGCCCTGGGAGCCACTCCCAGAAGCACACAGAAGAGAAAGCCTCAATAGGTTAGACATCTTGAGCTCCGGGGAGTTTTCTGGCACATTCAGAAGTAAGGAAGAAACAGTGACTATCCCCACAGGAAACAGAACAGGGCTAAGGGAGAGTCATAAACAAAGCCTGCTTATCACAGGGAGATCTTAGGTTTACGTTATGACCTCTCACAATACAGTCCTTAATTAAAGTGCTCTCCAAGAGGGAGGTCATTTAAAGGCCATGCTGAAAGCCTTGGGAGAGGAACACAAAGATCACTCTTGTCTCATTTAGTTTTTAACAACAGAATATTTTAAGAAAGCATTGGGCTTTAGCAGAAATACAGAAAAAGTGGCGTTGAATGCACTTCCAGAAGTTTATTTTTGAAATTGCACCTGTTTTTCTTTACATGCCTCATGACAGGACTTTCTTCAGGTAAACCACCCTGGAATGCCAGAGTACAGTAGAGCTTCTTGGCCTTCTTTGTTATGTAGCCTTGAACTACACGGGGGTATTTTATTGCACATTTGCTGCTTTCAATTTCCCCAGATTCTTTAACAATTCGTGCTTCTGAGACATAAAAGACAGGCCAGAAACCTGAGGCCACACTCTTCACCTCCAGATCGAACACCATGTTACAGTTCTGACAGCCTTTGACAATTTGGCATGCACTTTTAAAGCTATCAGACGGTGCYACAACCAGGGCAGAGAAAACATGAAGTCTGTGTGATTACAAAAATGTGTAATATAATACAATGTGTGTGTGTGTGTGTGTGTGTGTGTGTGTGTGTGTGTGTGTGTGTGTGTGTGACTCACTGGCAACTGTTATTTGGGATTAATAGTTATTAGTGAACATAGAATGCATACTTCACTAAGGAGCTAACTCACTAATATGCACCTCTTTACTCTGTAGGGGAGGGGGGGCAACCTGTAGTGAACAGCACACATCAGCTCTCTGTCTGGACTCACTGGCGACCACTTTGTTCCAGTGTTCAGTGTGAAAGAAAATTTGTACTGCAATCATTAGGGTAATAATTTCTTACACAGAGCTGTTCCTTCCTCATCCAAAAGAAAAATAAAGAGAGAGACAAAATGAGTGAGGAGCATTCTTCCGTGTTTGCATTCCATCTAACACTATGGGAGAGAGAGCGACACCAAGTCTTTAGAATCTATAGTCTTACCCACAGTGTTTTGACAATGCTGGCTTCAGTCTGTGGAAAAAATTACAGTAAAAGCCTAAATGTGTGATGTTCCATCAACTGTATGTTTATTTACTTATTTTTTACCTGCAATTTTGCRTTTTCCTAATGTGGTCAAAWTTTGATATTTGTGATTATGGCTGGTTGTAAGATGTATTCTGTGTTCTCAAACAAAGGTTTACATTTTGACAGCAAACTTATCTATTACTATACCTTAGTGCTTTAAAAACCAGGCAATCTCCATTTATAGTACATTATAAACGCAGCAATTTTTATATAATACATCACAGCACTGTAAATATATTAAAATATGTTTTGATGGAACGTATGCTAGTGCTTTATAGAATGTATATTTTTTTATAATTTAAATATATATCATGGATGAGTTATCAGTACATGAATCACAATTACATCGGTATGCAGATGGYGTGAAAGACTTGGGAGGAACTAGACTGCTTTCATCATTTGGTATTTGTTTCCTTGCTGTAAAGCTTGCAGGTCTAGCATGAAGTATCTCAGGAGTAAGAATCAAGTCCATGTATAAAATTCATGTTTCATTTGCCCATGACCTGAACATAATTTTGTACAATTTCTTTTATTGACACCAGTGGAATCAAAATTTCTGTTTCCTCTTTGATTAATTTTGTTGTCTGGTCTTTCGTTGAACTTCTATATTTGCATCAAATGTATTGACATAAAATGTTCATATTCTCTTACCCTGAGTCATTGGTAGGTTATATCTTGGTATTTCTCACTGATATCTAGACTTTGTGGACAATGCTGAATAACTCATGAAATACTGGATATCTACTACAACAGAGGATTTTCTAACCCAAATGAGAGGAGTGGATTCTTCAAAATCCATTCTTTTCTTCACCCTAAATTGGAAGCCTATTACATCACCTCTGGATTACCTTTGCCCACACTGGGTCAGCTGGTGGGATGAAACTGGATGGCTGTGTGTATGCACACATGACAGACTCCATAGAGACTCCTTCCAGATCAAGGGGGATCAGTTCTCACAGTGATTTCAGAGCATCCTATCCTCTTCACCTGCTCACCACATTCCCTCTGTGTCCTCATCCACAATGGCATCTATGAGGCTTCTGGGACACAGTGACAGCTTCTACATAAAGCATAAAGGCTTAGTTTAGAGAAAAGCAATTAAAATGGAATGTAAGTCACATGTAAACTATCTAGAAGCCATATTTATTTTTTTATTTATTTTGATTTTCTCTCATATATTACATCCAAAGTATAGTTTCTCCTCCCTTCTTCCATCCCTCTCCCAGACTTCCCCTCTTTCCCAGATTCACTCCTACTTTGTTTCCTTCAAAAGAGAGCAGGCCTCCCAGGGTTATCAACCAAACATGATATAACAAGTTACAATAAGGCTAGGTACATATCTTCATGACAAGAATGCATTATCCGGGCCAGGCGGTAGTGGCACACACCTTTAATCCCAGCACTTGGGAGGCAGAGGCAGGTAGATTTCTGAGTTCGAGGCCACCCTGGTTTACAGAGTGAGTTCCAGGACAGCCAGGGCGATACAGAGAAACCCTGTCTCGAAAAACCAAAAAGAAAAAAGAAAGAATGCATTATCCAATCCAGAATGAGGATAAGGCTCCCAATATCAGCCAAGAGTCAGAGACAGTCCCCACTCCCACTCTTAGTAGTCCCCCAAGAATACCAAGCTATACAACATGCATGCAAAAGACCTYGGTCAGACCCAGATAGGCTCCCTAATTGTCACTTGAGTCTTCCTAAGCCCCTATGAGTCCTGGTTATTTGACTCTGTGGGTCATGTTCTTGTAGTGTCCTTGACCCTCAGACTTCTATTCCTCCTCCTCATCCTCATCCTCATCCTCCTCCTCCTCCTCTTCCTTGGAATTTTGCAGACTCTACCTAATGCTTGACTGTGAGTCTCTGCATCTGCTCCTATCAGTTTCTGGAAGAAAACCTCTGTTGATGATTATACTAGGCTCTGGTCTACATGTACAGCAGAATATCATTAGGAATCACTTCACTGACTTATATATCTAAAATCCTGTACAAAACTCATGCAACAGGATCAAAGAMCTCAACATAAAACCAGATACACTGAACCTAACAGAAGAGAAAGTGAGCAGTAGCTTTGAATGCATTGGTGTAAGAGACGATTTCCTGAAAAGAACACCAATAATGCAGGCACTAAGATTAACAATTAATAAATACAACCTCATAAAACTGGAAAACTTCTGTATGGCTCTGGAAACAATCAATAGGACAAAATGGCAGCTGACAGAATTGGAAAAGACTTTTCACCAACTCCCTATCTGACAGAGGGCTAATATTCAAAATATATAAAGAACTCGAGAAACGAGACAAACTAAACTAACTAACAAACTAAATAATCTAAATAAAAGGACAGGGTACAGATCTAAACAGAATTCTCAACAAAGGAATCTCTAAGGGCTGAGAAGCACTTAAAGAAATGTTCAAAATTCTTAGCCATCAGAAAAATACAAATCAAACGACTTCAATATTCCATCTTATACTTGTGAGAATAGCTAAGATAAAAAAAAACACAAGTGACAGATCATGCTAGCAGGGATGTGGAGCAAGGGGAACACTCCTCCGTTGCTGGTAGAAGTACAAGCTTGTACAGCCACTTCGGAAATCAATATGGCAGTTTCTCAAAAAACTGAGGATTGATCTACCTCAAGACCCAGCAACACCACTCCTGAATATATACCCAAAGGAGGATCCTTCCTACCAGAAGAACACTGGCTCAGCCATGGTCATTACTACTTTATTCATAATATCCCAAAACTGGAAACAAACCTAGATGTCCTTCAACACAAAAAAAATGGACAAAGAAAATGTGGTATACACCCAAACATTAGGTGAAGCACAGGGAATCCTATGGAGGAGAGGAAGGAAGGATCAGAGGAACCAGAGGGGTCAGGGACACACCACAAGAATATACCTGCAAATTCAACTGACTGAGACTCATGGGGAGTCAGAGATCAAAGAGTCTATAGGGATATGGCCTAGATCCTCTGCATATATGTGATGGGTGAGTACTTGGTTTTCTTATGAGAGTGGGTGTTGTCCTTGGCCTTTTTCCTACTTGTGAGGCCCTTTTCCTCTCAATGAGTTGCCTTGTCCAGCCTTGATGTGACAGTATATGCCTTTTTATTGTAGCTTATTATGCCATGTTTGGTTGGTTTCCCTCTGGAGGGGAGGTGTATTTGGGAAAGATGGAAGATGGCTGGAGAAACCAAGGGGAGTGGAGGGAGGGAAAATTGTGGTTAAGATATAATATATGAGAAAAGAATTTTAAAACGCAGTGCATTTACACAACAAAGTATTCCTCAGCTGTTTAAAAAAAACAGCATCATGGAATTTACAGGCAAATGGATGAAACTGGAAAAATACCATCCTGAATAAGGTAACCTAGACCCAGAAAGAAAACCATGGTATGTATCTACTTATAATTAGATACTAGAAGCCACATTTTAGAGCAAAAGCAAAACTGATATAGCTCAGTTGATAGAGTGATTGTCCAGCATTCATGAAGCCGTGGGTTCAAGCCCCAACATGAAGCTGTGTGTGCATCTGCACCCACACATAATCAAAGCATCAGACGGTGAAGGCAGGAAAAGGACCAGAAGAAGTTCAAGGTTATTGTTGCCCTACAAAGTGACCTAAAGACTTGTCTGGGCTTTATGAAATTCCATCTCCAAAGGAGATGAAAATAAAATAAATATGAATAAAAAATATAAATTCTAAAAATTGTAATAGATGTATCAAAAATACTAATGTTGTGCCATTCACCACTTTTAATGCCATCATTAATATCTAACTTGATTATTTCACACTTTGGTCATAATAAGTTGTTAGACTCTAAAAGGCATTTTATCCTTACAGAGTATCCCATCTGTACAGCCATGATTCCACWCTAAAGTATTCCAATATACAGTAGCCAGTGGCTAATATACTTACAATGCTCAGCAGCCAGTAGTCTGAACAAGGCAAATGATTACAACATTAGACATGTTGTCTAATACTCCTTCCTGTTCATTTGTTAAAGTTTGTTATGTGTTTACATTTTTGTTTTCATCCAAATTCCCTAGTATAAATACAGTATCAAGATAAGCATATCTAATATGATATTCTAGAAATCAAACTGTAGAGAAGTCTGTTAGATTCCAAAATTTGGGGCTCTCCTTCCTCTTTCATTTAATATGGGAACTATCTGCAGGGTAACTTCTCCATGAACTATCTGAATGACATAACTTCAACTGTGATATCATTAGTCCACTTGGGAACCCTTCCTACATTCATGACACTCCATAGGCCATGATTGAGTAAAGGGAGACTTTGGTCACAGCTCCAAAAATATAGGATCTCAAAATATAGGATCCCATGTTCATTGCCACTCTATTCCTATTCACCACATAGGAAGGAAAAGGAAACACCCTAAATGTCCTTTAACTGATGGATGAATAACCAAAATATGGTACATATAAAATGGAATACCATTCAGCTGTTAAAAATAAAAAATCAAATCACAGAATTTGCAGGATCTGAAAAGTAGTATTAAGTGAGGTAACCCAGACCCAGAAAAATAAATGCTGCATGTTCTCTCTCATCTATCATTCCTAGCCCCAAATCCTTAGATGTAAATAACTGCAGGAACTAGGAAAGTAAAAAGGGACCATGGAGGCTTTGAAAGGAGATCTAGAGAGATATATTGCAAGATACAGGCAAAGGGAGAAATGGAAAGGAGAAGGTCGGTCTTTATTGGGATTATGAGGAAGGCCACTACAGAAAGAGGGGAAGGAGAAAGGATCATTAGCATTGAATATGTTTGAAAAGGTAATCATATTATTTTATATTTATCTAATATCACATGTAAWACATATATCCCTCAAGAGCCATAGAAAACCCTGTACCTTGTATGAGAAACCCTCTTTCAAGTTGTTGGTGAGGCAAGTCCAAGAAACCCTAAAGACCTATAGCCAACTGAGGAAAGCTGGGAATTTGGGAGGTGGGCTTCTGTGGGGAAGAGCACAACAATTGTTTGTCCATGTTCTCTACGTAAGTATGGAATGGCCTGAAAGCAGGCGCAATGCGAACATTTTAAACCAGATTCTCACTATAAGGCACTAGTATTCAGTACCAAATTTAAAATACAGATAGACCGAGAGAAGGAAGGATACATACGAAGAGGAAAAGAGATAAATGTAGATGWAGATTACATCTATTTTGGATCTTTCTTTGCACAACTGAGCCACACTGGGAAAATACTAATCATTTTTTAAGGGTTTTGTGTATGTGTGCATGTGTGCATATGTGTGTATGTGTGTGTGTATTTAGAAATTATAACTTAATTTCATTTATTCTTTCCTTCTCCTTCCTCCAAATACTTGGGAATACCTGTCCCTGTTCTCCTTAAAATTCGTGACCCCTTTATATATTAGTTATTATTCCATGCTTACAAGTATATACATATGTACATATGTATATATATTGTTCAGTCAGCATAATTTTACTTGTATGTATTTTTCATGGCATGGACAACCAGTTGATGTGCTCTCCCTAAGGAAGACTACTTCCGTTCTCAGCTTTCTGAATTGGCTATACTTCTTTATTACGGTTGAGGCCTTTCTCTGTATCATGTTAATGTGGGTCCCCAACACTGTTTGCACAAGAATCCACATGTCCCTACATAAGACACTGAGGGACCCAGTACCCAGTTGGTTCTGATTGGTAAATGAAGATGCCACGGCCAATGGCTGGGCAGGGCAAACAGGGTCAGGACTTAGGATTCCTGGGCTAAGGACAAAGAGAAAGAGAAAAGGAGGAGATCCTCATGCTGGGAGAAAGAGAGGAGAACGTGTGGGACAGAGAACAGAGCTACCATGTTGGAGCTAGGGGAGAGTGGCCCCAAGAAGACTGCCTGACTGGGTCCAGGGCAACAAAGATGGAATGTAGATTTTTTGTAAGTAATAACTTGAGAATATCAGAAAGAGGTGGATTAGAAAGTGTCTCAGCCACTGATCTGATTTAGGCATCTCAAAATATAAAGGGTGTGTGTGTGTGTGTGTGTGTGTGTGTGTGTGTGTGTGTGTGTGTGTGTTTGCGCGCGCACGCGCATGTAACTTTCATTCAGGAACCCAGAATATTGGGACGGGTAGCAAGGAACCACACCATCACCAAAATCTATTTGAGTATTTAATTGGGTACTGCAACACCTACCCAGCTATGATAGCTAGGAAAATACTAAATTTTTAAGCGTCTTATAGGACCACCAAACTCCAGCCCCAAATCCTAATGTGGTAGAGAACAGGTCAAGAGGAGGCACACTCGCTCAAACCTCTTTGCTCTCCCTCTTTCGAATTGGCTGTAAATTATCAATATTTTACTATGAGGCTCCTCTGTCTTAAGATGTATGCCTGTTATGAAGAAGAAAGAAAAAAGAAAGAAAAAACACACAGCTTCATACCTCCTTAATTAAGAGTCCACAGACTCTAGTAAAGATTAATGATCACTGCACACCACTCTAGCCACTACTGTGTTTTCTGCTGAAACAACAGGACATGCAGAGCTCTGTGGAATGTTCTTCCAATAAGAAGGTGTAAAAAGAGCCCTTAAAATTAAAACATTGCAAATCTACATATATCTTTTACTCTGAGAACACAGTAACGTTCAAGGTGCCAGCAGCCATGCTTGCAAAACAATACTGGCATTCTTCATGCTTGTAACTGGACCCCGAAACCAAGGGGCCTCTGTGCTGTGAACTTTAATGACTGTGGCCTGGAAAGTCAGATGAAGCAGGGCCTCCTGGTAACAGAACAAGGACAAAACACAGCAATCTATAGCAGTTAGAGGAGGAAAAACACGCTAAGCCCGATGTCATCCGCCTGGTACTTACCATGTGTCTATTATAGGATGGATGAATAGCTTAGATAATAAGAGAGGTAGGCAGAGTCCAAAGCCATGGCATCAAATATATTTGAAAAGGGGCGGATGGGGGGGGGGGGGAAGAGGGAAAAGGATCATTTCTAAAAAGCACTAGCTAAATGCCCATTTTTACTTATTGGCTTCTTTCAAAATATTCAATCACACCTAGCAATTGGCAGTGAGTACAAAGAGGCTTTGGCTCACATGCTGTTCCATTCACTTCCCTGGGGTTGGTGGCCATTTGTAGCCACTGGCAATAGCAAGGGAAAACCCCAGGGAGACCAGAGACATTCAGCAGCACCCCATCCCTCCTGCTGCCACACCTCTGCTATGAATGCTCTTAGCCTTGCTGGGAAGAAAGGGCCTCAAAAACCATCAAAGCATCATTTTTCTAACATTTCTCTTAGACAACCAGAGGATTTCTTTTTATTAAGAAAAAATATATAAAGACAAGCTAAAATACCAAGTATCAAATTCAACTGTTTTCCAGATAGTTTTTTCATCTAAAGCTTTTCGACAGAGAACTTCTCACTCAGAATAAGACAAGCATTTATGAATTTATGAAACCCCCACACGCAAAACAATAATGATTATTATTGCTTTTAGAACAATATCTGGTTTTGTTACTTTTTCTTTCTCCTTTTCATTTCCATGCAGCGGTCTTGTCTAAATAAAAATGTAAAATGGGTGGTTTCTGATCTCTAGAAAAAGCATTGAAATGGTATGTTTCACTTAACTGAATCTGTGACTAAGGATAGGCCCCTGTCTCTTTAAGTCATTTTCTCTGACTGCTGGGATAGATTCAATCTCATCATTAATTTATATTCACTATTAATAGTTTAGCAAAAGTCCAAGTGACACGTGTAACATGAATGATTAGGATATATACATGCAGAATGGGCAAATCTATGGCAGCCATTAATTTCACAACTATTTGAGCACAAAGAACACACAGATGGCTCTATTGGGTATTAGAGAAAGACAGTTTCCTAGCCTGAGGTATGTGCAGTATCATAGAGGCAAATGCACTTTTACAGGAGTTCTGTTGTCAGGCCAACTTAAGCTTTATTTGGGTGCTATAAAGGATTCAAAGAAAACAGGCCTGAGAGGAACAGAGAAGTCAGGTGATTGACAGCAGCAACTGCCTTTTTTTTTTTTTAAGTCACCAGGCACAAAATCAGTTCAAGACTGAAGGAGGCTAGCAGATACCTGTTTCTCCAAAGCCACTGGAACAGGCTAAGTTTTCTGGAGGAGGTAAACCTGAAGCATTATTTGAAAATAATGGAAGTATAGCCTTAGGGTAATAGAATTGTTTCTGTGTGATTTTGGCCTTACATGCAGACAGAAAAAAAAAAAAAAAAAA
>BDUI01006119.1:12189-24106 GCA_002335545.1 Apodemus speciosus
GAGAGGGAGAGGGAGAGGGAGAGGGAGAGGGAGAGGGGAGTGTGTTGGATCACAGTATGATTGAAGTAAGGAGAACTTGAGCTGGCTTTTCCTTCTTTCGTGGTCACTGGAAGTCAAACTCAGGAGGTCAGGATTGATGGCCAGCCAGCGTCTTTGCCAAGCTATTCTGTGGGCCCTGAAAATAGTTTGACATAGAAGTATTTCTGTTCTAGAAAAAATTCTTAGATACATTTGTAGAAATTAAATTATTATACCTGAAGTTACAAACATCATGTAAGTTCTTAGTATGTGAGTTGTGAAAGTTTGTTTTGATTAATAATTTACCAGGGGATGGTTTAAAAAACCAACTGTGAAATTGAGTATAATGGTAATTAGAGGAATTCAGACTTGTCCATTGCTAGGCAGTCAGTATACTTGATTATACATTTTACTAGCTTTTAAGAAAAAATTCTAAAAGCAATACATTTATTTGATGTACATGAGTGTTTTGCGCACATGCATGTATGTTAAGTGTACATTGTGCATACATAGTGCCTGTGGAGGTCAGAAGAGGACATCGGCTTCCTGGAACTTGAGTTACAGGCAGTGCGAGCTGCCCTGTGAGTGCCGGGAAGCCATCCCATGTCCTCTGCAGGAGCCACAGTGCTGTCAGAGCTCTTAGACCTGAACTTTGTCTCTGCCCTCTCTTCCCAGGTGAGCACTCTTGGTGTCACCTGCTGTGATTGCTCCAGGTGTTAGGGGTGAGCGAGCAGGTGTGCTAGGTTAATAGAGTTGACACTTAGTGCACACTGGAGAAGAGTAAATGATTACATATTTATGTTCTCCGTGGCACTGGGGATGACCCCACTGCCTCACATGTGTTATGTAAGTGCTCTAACTCTGGCTCTATCACCCCCAAGAGGAGAGGATCATATTAGTTTGGGTTAGCACACATTTATGGTTTTCTCTTATTTCTCTTCATGCTGCAGAGGGTGTGCTTAATTTAACGTTAGATGTTCTCCTTTGGAGGGCTGGCTATGGTGGCCAGTACCTGTCATGTCAGCCCTCAGAGAACCTGATGCAGGAGGACCATGTGTCCTGGGTACATGGTGAGATTGCATTTGACAGTTTTCTTTTGCAGTTTGGTGATAGGCCCCACTCAGCATTGTCTTCTGTTGCTGTTCAGCGCATCCTGTGTCCACTGAATCTCACCGTGCACTCATGTAGTTTGCGAGTGGCTTTCTTGGCTTTGCCAGTATGTTTTCTTGATTGCTGCCATAACTCACCCCTTCCAGGGAGCCTGGCCTTTCTTTATTATTGCTAGCTCCTGTTGCTCCTTTCTCCCCCCTCAGATTTATTCGTGTCTCTGCGTTCGCCATATAATTACTTCATCTCATAATTTGGAAAAAATAGTTGGGCCTCACTTGTGCTTTTATCACGAAATCATCCTGAGAGGCCAGGACCCAGTAAGGTGGAGCATTTCCCTGCCTGCTACCCCTTGGAGCATCTGCTGGTTAATGTGGGTAGGGGTAAAGGCGGAGCCTCGCAGAAGCCTTTGAGAAACAGGTGGTCTCTTAGCTTTCCTTCAGTGTAGAGAAAGAAAATGTCCAGGAGCTTCCGAGGAAGACAGGTGTGGTGAATGCCCAGGTTCCCCATTGGACCCCTGTGTGGTGGGCACGAGCAGTCAAGTTTACAATCTGGAAACCACAGGCAGTTGTGAGTCTGTTCATGTGCTCTTTAGGTTGTAGGGTGATTTACTTTCATTCTGACTGGTGTTAGGGAACATAGTGAGACTCAGTAGGGAGATGATGTCATCCAGAGCTGCTGCTTTTTAGGCACAGTGGATGGCATCTTACCCACAATCACCAGGCCAATTTGGAAGCTAGGATAAAAACAGATATTATAGGAGCAACTGTTAGAGAAGAAGTGGTGTCCAACTTAGATAGTAGTTTGTTTAGTCCGAGTCTGAAGGTCATTCAGATTATAGTCTTCAGTGTTGTGAGAGATCTGCAGTGAACATTCTTTACATAGGTCTTTGCCCATATAAGATACAGTAAGTATCCTATGCATGCTACCTCAGTCTCTGTGAGTCGTGTGTGCATTGATCATGTTGATTTAGAGGGCATTGCTTTCTTGGTGTCCTCCATCCCCTCTGGCTCTCACATTCATTCTGTCTCTTCTCAGGGTTCCCTGAGCCCTGAGGAGGAATTGGATGGAGACATCCTGTTTAGGGTTGAGAGTTCCAAGCTCTCCTATTTTCTGCATAATGTCTGGCCATGGTCTCTGTATTTGTTCTCATTTGCTGCAGGAAGGAGCCTTTTTGCTGATGGCTGAGCAAGGGAGTAGTGTTTGGTTTTACCCTAGGTCCTGGGCTATCTACTCTCAGGTTCTCTWGGTCATCCAAGCAGAGTTGTGTGTGGGCTCCATCTCGTGGAGTGGGCCTTCTGTCATATCAGATATGGGTTGGTTACTCCTACAAGCTTTGTGCCACCATTGATCTAGTACATTTTGTAGGAAGGACACTATTGTAGATCAAAAGGTTTGTGGCTGATTTGGAGTTTATGTTGCTCTTTTGGTAGCATGCAGATTATCTTCCTGTAAGAAAGAGGCTAGAACACAGGGGCGAATGTTCTGGATGGGCACGAGCTCAGCTTTTCCATGTTCAGTGTTGTGTGGGTGTTATCTTTAACATTGGAGCCTTACTATCAGTTTATGGAGAGCAACCTGTAATTTTAGCAACAACCTGGGTTCTTTGGGGGTTCATATGGGACTGACACTTTGGCCAACAACTCAATTAGATATAATCCAGTCTGGTATTGGAAGCTTTGTTTGCTGACAAGAGATGGCCAGCTAGGTGTCCATTATTTGGCAATTTTATTTAGATTACCTTCATATGTGTGTATATTTTAAGAAGTTTCTACTGTTAGATTTTTATACTGCTCCAGGGCCTGCTCTACCACTTGGGGTCCTGAGCCAAAAGGGAAAGTAGGCAAATGCCCCCTTCCTTACTTAGAAGCCATCTCCAGTTGATAAACACTTGCAAATTTACTTTTCTCAAAGGGAGTATCAAGGGAGAGACAAACTCTTCTTAAAGACCTCATATCCAACAGTAGAGCACCGACAGAAAGCAAACTCAGCAACGTTTTTGCAGGATCCTTGTCTTGTAATGTCTTGTGAGGAATCTTTTTATTTTAATTAATTTTTTGAAAATGTATTTTATTGTTTGGTTGGGTTTTTTTTTTTTTTTTTTTTTTTTTTTTTTTTTTTTTTTTTGTGCCTCCCTCCCCACAGACAGTTTTCTGTATAGTCTTAGATGTCCTGGAACTTACTCTGTAGACCAGGCTGGCCTCAAACTCAGAGATCCTCCTGTCTCTGCCTTCCCCAAGTGCTGAGATTAAAGTCATGTGCCACCACTGCTTGGTTTAATTTTATATATATATTCTCTCTTTTTATCCTATAGATCCTTTGCATATATATTACGGATTTCAGTTTAGTGTTTTTATGGGATTCCTGACTGTGAATGAGTGGGTCTCAGTTTTCAGTGCCTTCTCTTGGGCTTTTCCCCTTCTGTTTGTTTTGTCCAATTCTGATGTTTTTGTTTTACATTTTTATTATACCATAGAATCTTGTTTGTTTTCTAATAAGACAGGACCAGGGTGATTCCAGATGGGAGGGGAGAGAGGGCGGAGCTAAGAGGAGTGGCGGGAGACCGTAATCTGCATACAGAATGGGGGGGGTCCATTTTCAATTAAAAAAGAAGAGACGGTATCCTTACTGACTCTCATTTGTATCAGACTTTCTGATATTTGCCAATCCGCTACATTAAAGCATTTYGTTTTTAATGGTTTTTATAATTTGTATAACCTAGGCTATAATTTCCTATGTCCATATGTTAGGAGTGTGTGTGTGTGTGTGTGCATTTTAGTATGTGAGAGCACAGAATCTGGTTTCCAGGGTTTCARTCATGGTTTTCATACAGTGCTAGGGCATTGGCAAATTAAACTCTCTGTACCTCAGTTTCCTTGTCTGGAAAATAGTGATAAAGACACATTACAGAGACATCATGATGAGTGAGTTAGGCATGGGCCTGACATATCCTATATTTGGCTCCTATTAAAGGACGGTTTATTTTAACCTGGTAAGGGTGAACAGTTGAGAGCATTTCAGGCATAGACGTGGGCAGACCGTGGTTTATCCAGGAGCCATAACCAGGAAGGAAGGACTGAGGTGATAGAGAACTGCGGTGGTGGCAGACTGTGCCCCNGTAGTCCTGGCTGTCCTGGAACTCACTCTGTAGACCAGGCTGGCCTCGAACTCAGAAATCCGCCTGCCTCTGCCTCCCAAGTACTGGGATTAAAGGCGTGCGCCACCACGCCCGGCTGACCCATAATTTTTAAAAAGTTTTTTTGTAACTGTATGCATTCCCATGGACCAGCCACCCACAGCTGGACAGATTTTCAAAGGGTCTGCTAAAGAAAAGAAGAGGTTAAGGACTGTTTCATTCTGGGTCCTCATTGCTGCACAGAGAAAAGTGAAGTGGAGGCAAGAACTACTAGGTACAAGTGCAGTGAGGCAGTAGATAAACAAAAGCTAAAAAAGGGACTGTGTAAAAAGACAAAACGCAGACTCCAGACAGGGACAGGTTCATGTTGACTTTGTTTTGACTTTTGATAAGATCTGACGGAAGAGTCCAGCCAGCCTGAACTAGTCTCCTGCTTCAGTTTCCTGAGTGCCGCGCTTGCAGGCGTGGGCCTCTACTGGCCTGGTTCACGATGGCTGTTAATGGAGGAGGCTGAAGTATTGGCACTGTGATTTCGAGAGTAGAAACCACAGCAGCAGCAGGTCATTTGTAGGAACCCTGCAAGTGTATCTCTTGGTGGATTCTTACAGTACAGTCATGCCAGCTTCTGAGGGAAGGGTTGGCCTGCTGGGTGAGACTGGAAATGAAGTTGTCTCAGGTGCAGTGCTGTTTAAGTGGTTTGCTTGCTTATTAATTTGAGGCCAGGTTGTGTTCTGTGGCAGAGGCTGCTTTTGAATCCTGCAGGTCTGTGCTGCAACTCTTACTCTGCTTTTCTGTTTTGAGACAGGACCTTGCTGTGGAGCCATGGCAGGCAGTAAGCTTGGCCTTCCACCCTGAGTCTCCCGAGTGCGGGATTGAGGCATGCACCACCATGCACAATTTATTTATTTCTTAAAAAGATTTCAAAATACAATGTCTTTTTTAGGGTTGTCTATGGAAAAAAAAAGTATAGTTTGTGCTTGTTGAAAAATTTGATTGTGTTTTTGACCTTTTTGTGGCTTGAAATTTATTTAATTTGAGACAGGGTATCACTGTATATCCCAGGCTGGTCTCAGGTGCACAGCAACCCCTTAGCTTCCTAGCGTGCTGGATTACGGGCATGTACCGCCACACTGGGTTTATTAGTTCTGTTCATCTGAGAAGCCCTGTGTGTAAAGGCTACAGCAGTGAGCATGTCAAGACTGGCTCCAAGCTGAACTTCACATTCTCACTTTGAGACTATGCAGTCCTTATCTGTGTGGTTGTACTAAGTTTTGGTATTGTCTTGGACAGTATACAGGCTTTATAATGAATAGCTACATTTTGTTAAGCATTTTTCATATCAGGGAACAAAATATTATAAAACTCTCATGCAATTTATATTCTAGATATAAATGCATTCTAATGTGTTGATTTTAAAAATATGTACTACACAGGTGTGAATAGTTTTAGAACTATACATAATAATTATAAGTCATTAAAAATGATTAAACAATTTTGATTTAAAGCCAAAAGAGCTTCTAAATTATACTGTCTTTGAATTTGAAAATGGGAACTTTTTAGCTTTTAGAATAATCCATTTTTCCTCCACTATAGGTAATGATTAAAGTCACAAGCTTAGAACAGTTCAAGTTGGCAGACTTTTTTTTTCTTTTTTTGTCTTAAAAGCAAATTTCAAAAATGTAGTAGATAAAAGGGTTCATACTATCTCATTTATCCTTCCTTTTTCTCTCAGTCTCCCCACTCATACACCCCTGTTCACACTTCCTGCTCACTTATGATTAACACATATTTCAAGCATTTGTTTTCTGTGAAAAGCAAATAGTCCTGGTCTGTTACTCAGTCGGCAGACAATGCCTGCTAAGTGTGTTTTCTAAGTTCCTTTCAGGACTAGTACATAATGAACTTGTGTGGTTGTATAGAGGACAGGAGTTCTCTGTCTGTAAGGACGTGTTTCAGAATGTATGAAGTCACTCATCCCTTCCTCCTTAGTGACAGAATGAGCATGTCCTTTTGTGTTGCGCTAAGGCAGATACCATGTGCCTCACACGTATGTGTTTTACAAAACTCATGTTGAGATTGCCTCACCATCTATTTACCACAGAAATGAGTTACCACTGAAGGGATTGCTCAGCTCTTTGGATTCAAACTGAACAGCAGGAATGTAGGTGTATCTGCTTCTTTCCTCTTCTGCTCCCTGACATCCAGTTGATTTAGAAGAGTTGCCCACCTTGAGTTCATTTATATGTGACTTGACTTGAGAATATGGTAATCCATTTTAGTCACATTTTATTTGAATAATGTCATGAATATTTGGTTCCTATTAGTTAGGACACAGTGTCCAGAAGACGGTGGAAGGTTGGGGACAGACTTGTTGGGCGATAGTGGACTTTGTATGCCCTGTCAAAGTATGGGGATGCGCCAAAGGATTCCAAAACGGAGCCCGCTTTTGCACGTCAGAGACTCTGACGGGGTTCTGTTGCACATGTGTTGGAAACCCCAGTTGTCTTTGAAAGATGGCAGACTGCACAGAACCAGACAAATAGGGAGTACAGAAGAGTGACGTCACACATCCCCGAGGCTACCGGGAGACACTAGCCAATGGCATGGCGCTATCTAAACTGTTAACCCTTGTGCCCACGATGTTTTACCCTGTAGTAGCTCAAGGGACCCAGTGAAGYCTGAGTGAGTGAGAGGTCCTGTGTTCCTCCTCTGGGGTTGAGCTGAGCCATATGCAAGAGGCAAAGACTTCTGCAGGGCTCAAGTTCTTCATGGGCTGTATCCCATGAAAGGATTAGCAAGCAAACAAACAACTACCCTCTGTCACAAAGAGAGGACAAAAAATCTTATCTTGATTTGCCTGGGCTTTTTGCAAAGTAGAAATTTAAAGAAAAAAAAAAAGCTTTCCAAAAAAAAAAAAAAAAAAAAAAAAAAAACCACAGGACCAGATGGTTTTAGTGGAGAATGCTATGAGAATTTAAAAAAAAAAAAAAAGCTTTCCAAAAAAAAAAAAAAAAAAAAGGCACAGGATATGTAGCTCACTCACATTTAAGATGTGAAAGATTTTTGGTTCAGATAACCTTATGGGGAGAAATTGATATTAAAAAGATATCTCCAAACTAGTGAACTATGCACATCACATGGAGAAACTAAAGCAAGCCTTTCAGGAACACTCTCCTACTGCAGATGGCCTAGGGTTCTTCCAGAAGGAAGAAGCCCAGCTGTGGGTAAACTCAGTGGAAAATGACAGTCTGAGCCAGCAGGGGTCTGCAGAAAGGAGAGGCCACATGCTGGAATGAGGGCTGAAGTGCAGGGTGTCAGCTCAAAGGATAATTAAAATGGCGCAGTTCAGAATCCACCCCCCAATGAACAGGCATGGTTCAGGACTGA
Organism: Apodemus speciosus; assembly: GCA_002335545.1. Classification (NCBI taxonomy): domain Eukaryota; kingdom Metazoa; phylum Chordata; class Mammalia; order Rodentia; family Muridae; genus Apodemus; species Apodemus speciosus. The sequence continues at coordinate 19,838 of BDUI01006119.1, forward strand.
AGGTACTCCTGAACTGAAGATCTTTTATACAAAATAAAGATATCCAGAATTGACCACCTCAGCGAGTGAACAAGACCGAAAATAATTTGTAGAACTAACTGTAATGGAAACATCTAGTCAGTGAGGTTGGAGCTCAGTAAGGCGAGCCGTGGTTTAAGGTAGCCTAGAATATGAGGCAACTCCTCAGACACACAAGAATGAAGAAAAGAGAAAAGAGAACTGAAGAGATTGATCAAAAGCTCCAAGTGTTACCCAGGGGRAAAGCAGAGAGAATGAAGGGTTATAGAATATGAAGATGTGACGGCTTGAGATGATTTCAGAATTAGTAAAAATCCCGAATCTCTCTCTCTCTCTCTTTTTTTTTTTTTTTTTGGTTTTTTGAGACAGGGTTTCTCTGTGTAGTCCTGGCTATCCTGGAACTCACTCTGTAGACCAGGCTGGCCTCGAACTCAGAAATCCCGCCTGCCTCTGCCTCCCAAGTGCTGGGATTACAGGCATGCGCCACCACGCCTGGCCCCGAATCTCTTAAGATTCATGAAGTCCAACAAGAATTGAAAGCACCCAGGGGCCCCCATAACTAAACACATTGTGGTGAAACAGAACAGAACATCAAAGACACTCTCCCTACCTCTTCCCCTTGCTGGGGATTGAACCCAGTTTCTAAGTAACAAAACCAAGTGGCCCAGGAAAGTTAGAAAAACAATAGCAGGTCAAATCCAAAGGAGGTACAAGATTGGAAAGAATGGAGACGTTCTCGTGGGAGGTGCCTGTCTTACCTGTAAGACTGAAGGAATGCAGTGCARCTTTTCCCGCAGTGCGCATCTGCCTTAGGGGAACCACAGGTACACATCCTCACTGCAGAACTGGAAAAAGGAACAGTTTCCTTGAGATAAATTAAGGGTCATTTCTGTAACTGTTACTACAAGGAATGAGCAAAGTCCCTATGTATCATCATGAATAGATGTTGAAAAACTGTGTAGTGGAAAGTTACAAAAGGCTCTAGCTAATGCCATTTATACAAATAAAAAGGTGCACAAAGATGGGTTTGTTTGAATGGGCAGAGGACTGATAGATGAAAGGAAAAGCCAGCAAAATGAACCTACCTTTCTAGCAGTTAGCTAGTAAGGGAAAGGAAACGGAGGGAGAGGCCCCCTCTACAGAAGCGGAGCAAAGCAGGGTTGATTCAGGACTCAAGGTGCCTTTGGAGAGTCTCTGCTCTTGGGATTTTGATAGAACTTGAGAGCCTAATTGACAGAGCCCATGTTTCCCCATTGCTACATACTGCAGGAATGCCAAGCTGTCCATTTGTTTTGAATTGCTGCTGGTTTCCAGTAGCTGGCAGAAAGGAGTTAATGGTTAAGAAAGGTCAGGGCCAGGCCACCTAGTAAATTAACACTGACTGAGTGCTCCTGTGCCAAGAGTTGTTCTGAATGTTTCCACTTAATTCCTACTTAAATCTAATCCCCGTCTGTCTGTCTGTCTGTCTGTCTGTCTGTCTGTCTGTCTGTCTGTCTGTCTTTTCCTCTTTCCCCACCCCTCTTTGTGTGTGCACTCATGCACATGTGTGCACCTTAATAGAAGCTAGAGGACAGCCTCAGGTATCATTCCTTAGACTCTATCCAGCTGGGGTCTCTTGTTTTATTCATTACTATGGGTTGGCTGGCCAGAAATCTCCAGGGATCATCCTGTCGCCACCTCCCCAGTGCTGGTATTATAAACACATGCCACCTTTTAACATAGGTTCAGGGGATCAAACACAGGCCCCATGCTCACATGACAAACGCTTTGCTACTGAGCTAGCTTCTTTGCCCACTTTTTGATCATTTTATCGCTGGATATGGAAAATGATCCTAACTTGTTAAGCTGCTGTACTATGTGATTATTGGCATCTAAACATGAATAGTTATTTCTTTTCTCCCTCAGAATAACATCTTTTAGTTTGTCTGTGAGTAATACACATAAATATGTTTATTTCCTATACTAGTTTTTGTGTGTTTCAGTTTTCTGGTCCATAAAGAGTAAACATCGCAAGCTGTACTGAGCTGCTTTAAGATTTAGGTAGGAATTATGTATACAAGCACTCAGTACAGTGCCCAGCGTGTAAGCACTCAGTCAATGTCAGTTTGCTGGGTTCCTGACCCGGATCAGCTACCTCACGTCTGTGTGGTATAGCTTAGTCCTCTGAGTGCGTAGCCGCTTTAAATTCTCCTCCTCTCCCTTTACTACCTTTGACGTGGAGGTGCTAGCTGTTCAGAGTGTTTGCTTCTCTGCTGTAGCAATGACAGCAGCCCCTGGGGAGCACTGCAAGGGTTACATGACATTCAACATAATGCTTAGCAGTGATATTTAAACAGTAAAACCACTTTGAAAAAGGGAATAGGATCCTTCCTGTGGTTATGGGACTCCGGGATAAAGGAGTGGTCTCTGTATCTATCTGTTTCTTGTGCTCTTCCTTCCTTCCTTCCTTCCTTCCTTCCTTCCTTCCTTCCTTCCTTCCTTTCTTTTTTGTTTTTTTTTTTCGAGACAGGGTTTTCTGTATAGCCCTGGCTGTCCTGGAACTCACTCTGTAGACCAGGCTGGCCTCGAACTCAGAAATCCCGCCTGCCTCTGCCTCTCAAGTGCTGGGATTAAAGGCGTGYGCCACCACCGCCTAGCTCTCGTGCTCTTTCTTGAGCTCTTTTTCTTCTGTTTGTTTATTTTGTCCTAGTTCAGTGTGTTAGTTTTTGTTTTATCTTTTTATATTTTATTTTCTAATGAGAGATGGGGGTTATTGGAGTAATAGGGGAAGGAAAAACCATAATCGGGATATATTATATAAGGGGAAAATCTATTTGCAATAAAAGGGGGCGATGAACAGAATAGAGATTAGCATAGTGAGTGGTTTATTTATGTTGTACGCATGAATTGACATGATCTGAGGAACCAGGTAAAATGTTTCTTACTGTGGATTGTGCTTTTAAAAGTTTGAAAGTTACTGGCTAGCAGTCCATAGTACCTTTTTATTTCCAATAGATACCTACCATAAAACTGTGTGTGTGTTTGTGTTTGGAAATCTGGTGCACAGATTTCTTCACCTTTGCTAGGGAAAAATGATTATGTTTTGCAGTTTATAGGAAACTTTTGGTGACTAGATCTGACCTAACATGCTGAGCTCAGGACTGAGATGTGGGGAGGGTGGCCTGGTGTTTGTGGTGCTGTACTACCTGGCACACAGTAGGTTCTTAAGTGTTCTCTGGATGAATGGGAAAACTGTCTTTATTAGAGCCTAAATTCAGAATTTCTCTACTTTAATACCAACCTAAGAGAGTCAGAGACAGACTTGTCTGTTTTGTTGAATTTCTTAAGCAGTCATAAGACTTATGTTTTTTATGTTTATCCACATTTATAACTTCATTATAATGTTTAGGTTGATGTAAGATGCTAATTGCGTACTGAAAGCTACCTTTGAAAGGAGAGAGAAGGATATTCTGCAAATGTCCCCTCAGGCCACAGTTTTCTAGTTCAGTAGTATTCTTATGTATTTATGCTTTTACTGAGATCAGAAGGATTGTAAAATGATTATATGATTAGTTATATCTTCTACTCACTACTAAAGTCTAACGGTTTTTTGCACACTGAAAAGTATTCTGGAAGAATGATAGTATTGAAAAGTAGCAGCTCTGAATGAACTCTGGTTCAAAGGCCTGATGAAGCTGAGGCTTTGGGCAAGCTTCATAAACTCTGCAATTTCATTTGTAAATTTGAATAATGCCTACACTGGAATGTGTGTGGATTAGATAAGATGGCACATGTTAAAGCATAGAGCAAGCAAACACCTGATGTTAGCTTTTCTTCATTGTTTGTTAATGAACTCGTTGATTATTGTGCCAAGCACACAGCTAGTTATTAGGGACACAAAGATTGGTAAATCACAAGCTTCTGTGAAGAAAGTTGGGAAACTTGTTGTGACAGTAAGTGTGCACAGTGGGTGTGTAGAGAGAGCAAAACCTAGCTGTAGAGACACTTAAGTCATTTGCATTCAGTCCAGGAGAATTGAACACTACAAGCACAGGAAGAAAGTGATGACTTTGTGTGCATTGCTTGCATTTCAGAGGTAAGCATCGTTAACGGGGTGTCAGACTCTTTATTGCTGTTCTAGTCAGCACTGACAAGGTGACACAGACTAGAATTATCTGAGAGGAAGACGTTGATGGAGGAACTGCCCAGATCAGACGGGCCTGTGGGCATTCTGTGGGGGTTATTTGGTATTTGGTTGACACAGGAGCCCCC
>BDUI01006119.1:27781-55152 GCA_002335545.1 Apodemus speciosus
GGTCATCCAAGCAGAGTTGTGTGTGGGCTCCATCTCGTGGAGTGGGCCTTCTGTCATATCAGATATGGGTTGGTTACTCCTACAAGCTTTGTGCCACCATTGATCTAGTACATTTTGTAGGAAGGACACTATTGTAGATCAAAAGGTTTGTGGCTGATTTGGAGTTTATGTTGCTCTTTTGGTAGCATGCAGATTATCTTCCTGTAAGAAAGAGGCTAGAACACAGGGGCGAATGTTCTGGATGGGCACGAGCTCAGCTTTTCCATGTTCAGTGTTGTGTGGGTGTTATCTTTAACATTGGAGCCTTACTATCAGTTTATGGAGAGCAACCTGTAATTTTAGCAACAACCTGGGTTCTTTGGGGGTTCATATGGGACTGACACTTTGGCCAACAACTCAATTAGATATAATCCAGTCTGGTATTGGAAGCTTTGTTTGCTGACAAGAGATGGCCAGCTAGGTGTCCATTATTTGGCAATTTTATTTAGATTACCTTCATATGTGTGTATATTTTAAGAAGTTTCTACTGTTAGATTTTTATACTGCTCCAGGGCCTGCTCTACCACTTGGGGTCCTGAGCCAAAAGGGAAAGTAGGCAAATGCCCCCTTCCTTACTTAGAAGCCATCTCCAGTTGATAAACACTTGCAAATTTACTTTTCTCAAAGGGAGTATCAAGGGAGAGACAAACTCTTCTTAAAGACCTCATATCCAACAGTAGAGCACCGACAGAAAGCAAACTCAGCAACGTTTTTGCAGGATCCTTGTCTTGTAATGTCTTGTGAGGAATCTTTTTATTTTAATTAATTTTTTGAAAATGTATTTTATTGTTTGGTTGGGTTTTTTTTTTTTTTTTTTTTTTTTTTTTTTTTTTTTTTTTTGTGCCTCCCTCCCCACAGACAGTTTTCTGTATAGTCTTAGATGTCCTGGAACTTACTCTGTAGACCAGGCTGGCCTCAAACTCAGAGATCCTCCTGTCTCTGCCTTCCCCAAGTGCTGAGATTAAAGTCATGTGCCACCACTGCTTGGTTTAATTTTATATATATATTCTCTCTTTTTATCCTATAGATCCTTTGCATATATATTACGGATTTCAGTTTAGTGTTTTTATGGGATTCCTGACTGTGAATGAGTGGGTCTCAGTTTTCAGTGCCTTCTCTTGGGCTTTTCCCCTTCTGTTTGTTTTGTCCAATTCTGATGTTTTTGTTTTACATTTTTATTATACCATAGAATCTTGTTTGTTTTCTAATAAGACAGGACCAGGGTGATTCCAGATGGGAGGGGAGAGAGGGCGGAGCTAAGAGGAGTGGCGGGAGACCGTAATCTGCATACAGAATGGGGGGGGTCCATTTTCAATTAAAAAAGAAGAGACGGTATCCTTACTGACTCTCATTTGTATCAGACTTTCTGATATTTGCCAATCCGCTACATTAAAGCATTTYGTTTTTAATGGTTTTTATAATTTGTATAACCTAGGCTATAATTTCCTATGTCCATATGTTAGGAGTGTGTGTGTGTGTGTGTGCATTTTAGTATGTGAGAGCACAGAATCTGGTTTCCAGGGTTTCARTCATGGTTTTCATACAGTGCTAGGGCATTGGCAAATTAAACTCTCTGTACCTCAGTTTCCTTGTCTGGAAAATAGTGATAAAGACACATTACAGAGACATCATGATGAGTGAGTTAGGCATGGGCCTGACATATCCTATATTTGGCTCCTATTAAAGGACGGTTTATTTTAACCTGGTAAGGGTGAACAGTTGAGAGCATTTCAGGCATAGACGTGGGCAGACCGTGGTTTATCCAGGAGCCATAACCAGGAAGGAAGGACTGAGGTGATAGAGAACTGCGGTGGTGGCAGACTGTGCCCCSTGACTGCCTCTTATACTGTATTGCAATACCAATCGTGTGGACCCAGCTCTGGGAATTATAGACAATTATCCCTTTATGTTAGAAGGGCCTGCAGCACTCCTTAGTTAGACATTCTGTGGTAGATAGTAATTTAACCACGTATTTGCATGGTGGTAAATAGCCCACCAAACACTTTTACAGCTTACAACCTTTTAAAATCATTGTTTTATGTCATGTATGTAGTTTTAAGATATGGTTGTAATATAAAATTACAAATGACAAGGACAAATGGCTAGTCAGAATAGTCACATTCAAATCTAAGACATGATAGGCCTTAAGACTCAACAAAGCCAAAATTCTCTTGTTCTGCTACAATCGTAAGAAATTAAACTTTGTGAGTGGGGACACTCAGTCATGTCCAGGGACTAGAGGACAGTTGACTTTGGCCTTAAGCTAGCATCTTATAGTCCCAGTATAGTAGAGTAGGGTTCTTTTTTCTAATACTACATTGAAGGACTAGAGAGATGGTTGAGTGGTTAAGAACACTGGCTTTTCTTACGGAGGATCCAGGTTCAATTCTGAGCACCCACATGGCTGCTCACGATTGCCTGTGATTCCCATTCAAGAGGATCCAGTGTCCTCTTCTGGCCTCCACAAGCAGATGCACGATGCACAGATAGACATGCAAACAAAACACCCATGCACAGTAATAAAAAAGTCTACACTGAATGTGGGTGTTTGGCAGTGACACTGGGCTTGGGGCAAGCAGCAAAATGTCTGTCTGGGTAGTTCATTTGTTTTCATTAACAAATCACCAGTTCCTTGCCCAGAGTATCCATTTTAAGAAGGACCTTTAAGGATGTTTTTCTGTTCTTAGAATATACTTTAGACTAAAGTCCTGTGCTTAGGTTACTGACCACAGGTGTGTATCATTCTTAAGACACCATGTGCCTTGGGAATTTCTCTTCCTGGTTTGCAGAATCAGAGTCAGAGGGCAGGCATCAGGAAAATCTGTCAGCCCTGGATTCCTCTATGAATGGGGATATTCTGTGCTCTTGTGCATCCAAAGCCACATCTAGCACTTTCTGCAAGGGAAGGCAGTGTGAGCAGTTCTTGAGCTATTAAAACATTTGGGAATCATTGAGCAGTTGGTAGATGTTTTCCTAGACAGGCACATTTAACCCACTAAGCAGCAAGGCCCCATGGGATTGGTCGAATTTTTTTTCTTTAAACTAATTGCTCTGAACCAGAAAGGGTTGTGTTGCTTTTCCTGTTGGCCTGGACATCTTGTTCCTCTGCTAATGATAATGTTGCTGGCATTTCAACCTCAAGTTCCTTTTTTGGGGTAGAGGAAGCTGACATAATCCTAAGGTTAGGGAAGTGAGGGAAAATTAAGAAAAATCCCACATCAGCAGATACAAACCATCCTACAAATCATGGAACCAAATGGTTCTACCCACTGATAATGTTAAGTGTCTGCTACACAGTCTCCATTCAGTTGTGAAAGAATGGTTTGAAAGATGAACTTTTGGGCCAGCAAGAGGGCTCAGCAGGCAGGATGCACACTGTCAGCCCTGACCACCTGTGGTTCAACCCCTGTGGTCCTCGAGGAGCAAAGAGTGCTGACTGCACAGGTTGTTCTTTAACCTCTGATGTGCACAGTAGCAAACACCCACCTCCTGTAAGTTAATAAACATACAGTAAAAGTTTGAAGGGGGAGCTTTCATCTTCTGACCTTCGCTTGGTCCATTTTCTTCAACCTCACCGAGGCAGACTGAAATGCCACACTTCACAGAGATATGGCTTTGATGATATAACTATGCTAAGCTCAATAGCATTTTACCTGTAAGATTGAACTGTAGTGGAATTTTATAGACTTCAGAAGAATATTGACTAGGAAATAAGAGTGAATTAAAAGTTGATGCTGGCCGGGTGGTGGTGGCGCACGCCTGTAATCCCAGCACTTGGGAGGCAGAGGCAGGCAGATTTCTGAGTTCAAGGCCAGCCTGGTCTACAAAGTGAGTTCAGGACAGCCAGGGCTACACGGAGAAACCCTGTCTTGGGAAAAACCAAAAACCAAAAAAAAAAAAAAAAAAGAAAAGAAAAAAGAAAAAAGTTGATGCTGAATCAACAACTGTAGATGTGCTTATTGCTATCATTTCTCAGATACAAATTGAGTCCGAAAGAATTTTTGAAGCTAGGCATTTAGTAGTGCCCATTTGTAATACCAGCATTCAGAAGTCTGAGGCAGGAAGATTTTGAGGTTAGCCTGTGCTGCACAACGTGTATGTGTGTGCCTGCCTGCACGAGTGTGTGTCTGCTGTCTGTGTCTACCTGTCTATCTGTACCCAATCACCACCCACACTCACTAGGAGCATTTATAGGGCTTGGCATATACTTGAACTCATATCTGTGATCTAGGGCAGTGAAATAATACTGAGCAAAATCAAAATTAATACTGAGGAAACATTTTGTGGAACAAAGTCTGGAGGAAATTAGGTACAGGCTTCCCGAGTCTTCTCTGAGTGGAGGCATGTAAGACATGTATTACTCCCCCAGCAAAGAAAGTCGAACACCGTGTGCTTGTTGTCAGCCAGGGAAACTGCGGAGACTTAGTGCCTAGAGCTTCATACTGACTGGATCACACACACTTTCTGCTGAGCATGAACCAAGACTTCATATTCATAGTAGGTAAGCAGGTAGTTCTAGAATCAGTTAGGTGCAGCAAATCGTAAGTCAGGGAGGGCAGGAGCTCTACCTGAAACCCTAACTGAAGGGATCAGCTGAAGGCTAAGCTGGCAGGCAATCCTTCATAGTGACAGTCAGAGCGGCCATATCGCTTTTTGGCTGTGTATGGTTTGCATGTATGTGATATTTAGTATATAGTGTGTGCTCATTAATTGTTACATGTTTTTATTGTAAGGATTTTATTTTATATTTTGAGACAGCATCCCACTGCATAGCCCAGGCTGAGCTTAAGCTATGTATCTGGATAGATTTTAATTTACAAACTCTTTCTCCTTCCGTTTCCCGAGTCCTGGGGTTACAGATGTGTGCACACACGAGGCCTGCTGTAAGGACTGCTCATTGACTGCTAACACCGATAGATACTGCCTATCGTTATGGTGTGCTTTCCTGTGCGCTACACTAGTTTTCTTAAAAAGCATTATACTCTTTGGGGGCTCCCCACAGGCTTCATAGCTGGCAGGGAAATGATCAGAAGAATGGAAGTCAGGTCAGCCGACTCAGGTAAACTGTGCTGGGCCAAACTTGGATCATTTYAGCCATATTTAAGCACAACATGATTTTGGAAACAGTTTCTGATAACAACTCAGTCCCATGAGTATAACAGAACTTAAGCCATGTTTATACTGAAATTCTTTGTAAAGTATATCTGGCTTCTCTCACACAGATGGGTTGGCTTAGACAGTGCCCAAGATTTAGGGTCTGGGAAGAATGACAGGTCAACAATGCCTGTGGGTGTCAGGATTGGCCTGGCCCTAAGATAACATAGAAGTCACTTAGGCCACTGCAAAGCAGAAGTGATAGCACACAGATAAGGATGCGTTTTGTGGCCTAGAAGCAGGAAAGATTTAGAGGGAAGGGGTCTAGGATAAGTAAAAACAAGTTCTGGGAGATGTGGGCAGATGTGTCTCAGCAGACAGCAAAGGATCACAGATGGCAAACTGTATCCTTTCCCAGAATTCCAGGAGGACAGGTAAAACCTTTCTCTGAAGAAACAAGCCTGCATGTTAAGCTTTTCCTGGTGTCTGTAGGGCTTATCTGTATGCATGAGGATCTCTTGACCTTTACATTACCTTAAAAAATAGAAAGATGGTCGTGGTGATGATGATTATTATTTATTTATGTAAGGTCTTCTTAGGTAGCCCAGGYTGGCCTCAGAGCCAAGTTTCTCCTGTCTCACCCTTTTGAATGTGAAGATTATAGGTCTGGGCCATCAAACTTGGTTTAGCATTTTACATTTTTAAAGCAAAACAACCCATTATTCTAACCCAATATTCAGAAGATTTATGTCAGTCCTAATGTTAGTCAATATATGATAGCACCCTATTCTTGTCTTTTGATTTCAGACAAGTCAGAGGCATAGTAAGATATGGGATAGATCATGGTAATTGTGGGCTAATTGCCTGTGAGATGGGTTGGCCAGTTTCCTGATTTGTATTTGATAGACGAGGAGACTGGAACAAAGCCAAGCTTTGCCATGTCTAAATAATGTCATTCATTGGCAGAACAAGTGTCTGAGCCCGATATGTGTGTTTTACACATCTGCAGCGTTGTGCTGCAGGATGCTGAGTCCCTGTTTATCCTTGTGTGAATTTCTTAATGTTGTGCAAATGTACATATAAAAATAGCTAGATCTGTGTTTCTTACAAGTTTAACTTATAAATAAAAACARATTATAATTTAAAGAGCATTATACTACTAATATAATATGGTATGCTATAATCTTATGTTTAATAAATTATGCTATATGCTGCTCTGTTTGAAATTATTTACAAATTRTTTTCACTCTCCTTTGATTCTTAATGATTCTATAATGAATGAAATCATTAATTAGAATTATATTTGCTATTATTCTGATTTTACAGAACAGGGAATCAAACCTTTCTTATCTGAGGTTCTTACGCTTGTCTGGGATCAAGTTTTAAATTTTAGATTATTTACAAGATGAAGATATTATACTCTTGAGACTTAAAATTTTTATTTATTTTTGAAATTAGTGTATATTAGTTATGCAAACTAATAGAACTCATTGTGTACTGAATAACCAGCAAGAACTGCTTTAGACAGAAAATTCCTTAATGGTAAACTAAGTTGCTATTTCTACCCAGCTATCACTGAAGTATTTTTATTCTCTTGTGTTGGATAGTAGTCTTATTTATAAGCCTGCATAAGATTATGTTCCTTATGGTGCTCCTCAAAATACTTAGAATTTTAAAAAGTGAATCTGAGAAAATTGTTAAGGGTTGTACCAGAAGGAACTATGATAGAATTGATTATGTCTTGGTCCCAAGGTCTTCCAAATATGAATCAAAGTGCAGAAGCCATAAAAGAGCAGTTGGAGGCCCGGCGTGGCAGTACATGCCCTTAATCCAAATCCCAGCTCCTGGAGGCAGAGGCAGGTGGATTGTGGAGTTCCAGGAAAAGAGCCTGCCTTTAACAATAAAGAAAAATTTGAGTAATCTATTCTAAAAGAATATCCACTGTAAACAGAATCTGCAACCAGGATAGAAAAGAAAAGTAGTGTTCTTCACTTATACTGAGGGCTTTAACAAGCTGGGAAGATGGGCTTATGCAATCAGTGCAGGGGCCAGATCTCCTCTAGAGGAGGTGGAGACTACTTTTAGCCACGTGGAAAGTCCTGGTGTTCCTCATGAAATGTCTATAGGAATGTCATTGTTGGCAACACTGTGCTGAACAGATGGCAGCTTCGTGTTGGGCTGGGGGGTCCATCGCCCAGTGCGGTCTTAGGAAGGCGGGTTTGTTGTCTGTTAAAAACACGCTCATCTTCAGCTCAACATTGTTGCCAGCAGTTTGGCCTGTGGATAAACAAGCAGCCATGCGAAGGAACACAATCTATAATGTTAGTTGTTGTAGTGCTAACAGTCACTGTAGATTGAAGCCTAGTGTGGAGCCCCATTTGGAGTCTTTTTTTTTTTTTTAATCTTTTTCTTTTTCTTCCTTTTGCTTTTATCAGCTCCTGGTATATTGTTTATTTCAGATTACTTAATGAAAAAAATTACAAACAGCTAAAGTAATAAAAAGCAGAAATCTATACTTGTGTATTTAATTCAAAAAGGAATTTAATGAGAAAGAATATTGGGTAACAGTTGGCAGTTGCATAGCTAGAAAGCTCAACTTGGAAATGGCAGCTGGTGTTAAAGAAGAAACACTTTATATATAGATTCTTTGAAATTGTGTGAAATGTCTTTGTAATGTAGTTTATTAGAAATATGTTGTTTTTTTGTTTTCTTTAATACACTATTGGGTGGACACACATAAATGTAAAATGATCAAATGTAATATTTTATTGTATTTTCACTAACTTTTTGATTTGCTCAATGTGTATTTTTAATTGTGGTATATTAATTTTCTTAACATAATTTTGTATAATTTCTCCTTAAAATTTTGCTTGTTCACTGTGTCATGGGTTCATCCAGACTTGCGACTATTGTGTTTTTAATAAGTATTTTGTGTTTTTAGATAAGTAAGGGAGTATACTAGTTTCCTTTCTGGCCTTGTGATAAAATATTGGCTAAAATCAAGCTATAGTAGAAAGGAATTGTTTCAAAAACCTCCAGGTTCTGGGCCATTATTGAGAGAACTGAAGACAAGCACTCAGGCAGGAAGGAAGCAGAAACTGCAGAGAGCTGCCTGCCGCCTCTGTCTGCACACTTAGCTTCTGGACACAGCCTAGACCCCTGCAGACACTGTGGTGCGTCCCGCAGAGCACAGCTGCCCGCCCGCCATCTGTGTCAGCCTGAAAAGGGCAGTCCCTCAGTTGAGTTCTCAGGTGACTCTAGACTTTGTCAAGAGGCCCCACTGCAGTTCTTTTTGTAGTGGGGGAGAGAGATGGCCTTAATTGTTAGAAGTACTGTCTTTTTCATCATTATACAGTTTCTCCTTTATCCCCATTAAAGCTTTTCTTCCAGCTCTGCCATGCACTCGTGGTGCCGTGCTAAGCAGACCACTCAGTCCCGTGGCTGCCTGCCTCAGCTGTAGAATGGGCGTAATGCCTGCTCTAATGTTCCTGGGGAAGTTTCTCTGAAAGATGCCAGTGTCTTACCTGTAATAGGTTTTCAGTAGTGCATTTAAAGTACTGAAAAGATTTATTTTCTGTGATGTTTGGTCTGCAGGTATTTATGTACATAACGTGTGGCTGGTGCCTGTGGAGGTCAGAAGACAGGATTAGATCTCCTGACTGGAGTGACAGATGGCTGGGAGCCACTGTGTGGGTCCTGGGAGTTGAACCCAGGTCCTATGGAAGGAAAGCCAGTGCTCCTAACTGCTGAGCCATCGCTAGCCCCTAAAGTATTTTTTAAAAGGGAGTTTTGCTTTCTTTTTTTCTTCACCCTTTTCTCTTTAAAAGCATCAGCATTGAAAATATTTGCTTGTAAGTGGACTGTGCTTTGGGATGTGACAGAGAGTCTTTGGGACCTGAAGCGGGTGAGGGTGAGAGAGCGTTGTCTTCCAGACTGAGGGCGACTGAGGGCGGCGTGGCTTTAGTGCACGGGAGAACTGAGAGTCTCTGATACTGAATCTGTATCAGGCCCACTGTTTTTAGTTTCTTCTTTATTCTTCAGTATACTTTCTTATGAAAATATTTGAGAAAACTGAAAAAGAACAAAAGGCTTTTGAGGAACTTAGTTTTTACAGAACCAACACTGGGAGGTTTAAATTACCAATAAATTGTAAAATTATTATCATATTTGGAACACTAAATAGCATGAGGATATAAACTGTTGTCATATTTACAGAAATAAATTGTGTACCCCTCCTCCCATTTTAAACATAGGTTCTTGTTCTGTAGTCCAGGCTATTAATAAATTTATGACAATTCTGCTTTCCGCTCCTGAGTGCAGGGATGATGGGTGTATCAGCATGCTTGGCTTCTTGGTTTTTATAAGACTTATCTTTTATTCCTGTTCTAAGTTCTTATTTTTATTGTCCATTTCCACAGCAACCATGTACTTTATGTGCCTTATAGACCCCATTCTTTGATTTACAAATAGAGGATAGAAAGAGAGAAGATAGAATGTTAGATGGGAAATCAAATTTTCATGTGTATGGTTCCTGTTTTGTGGTTAGTTAGTCAGGGGTTGAGCAGTGCAGTGATATGAGCCCCTTGAAGAACGTGTTGGAAGTCAGTGCTTTCTTCGGTAGGTTCCTGAGAGCCACAGAGGGCTTGGAGGGCTAAAGAAAGTAGGTTACATATTGGAAAAATATAAAACATGTCCATGTATGTATGTATGTATGTATGTATGTATGTATGTATGTATGTGTGTGCGCGCATGTGATTTGTGACATAGGACTTAAATACAATTTTCTTTGTGGGCTTTTGTCATGTTTATCAATGAACCGTTTCTCACCCACTCTGGATAAAACAGACTTTTCTTTCCACCCTACATTAATTTCCTTCTGGTAGAATTTACTACCACTACTCAGAATACATTCTCACTTGTTTCCTTCTTGTCTGCACTTCCACACGATTGTAATTGCATGGCACAAGGACTATATTTGTTAATATTCTAGTGCTTAGTACAGTCCTGATTTATAACTTTTAGTAAGTATTGATTAAATGAATGAGTGAATATTCAAATTAAGATAACCATAAGCAATTGTGAAAGCACATGCCTTTAATTCTAGCTCTTGGGAGGCAGAGGCAGATAGATCTCTGTGTGTTCAAAGCCACCCTGGTCTACAATAGTGAGTTCTAGTACAGCCAGGGCTACATGATGAAACATTATGTTAAAAGAAAAAGAAGATATCAATAATTTTTTATGCAGTTTGTAACATGGCTGTCAGCGGTTGGATACTGTAAAGATCCCTTCCTACAAAACTCAGTTAAGAAGTATTTTCCCTCTTCCAGACTTTATATTCAGAACACCAATCAAGTTAAGCAAGCCCGGAGAACTTGGTGAGGACTATGGATGCCTGAGAAAGGTGCGTACATATTAGCACGACACTCATTTTCTTACAGTTCATTGAAATATTGGCATTCGAGAATGCTTGCTTTTACTTCTTTGGGTCTTTAAAAATTTACAGCTTGCCGGGCGGTGGTGGCGCACGCCTTTAATCCCAGCACTTGGGAGGCAGAGGCAGGCGGATCTCTGAGTTCGAGGCCAGCCTGGTCTACAGAGTGAGTTCCAGGACAGCCAGGGCTATACAGAGAAACCCTGTCTCGAAAAACCAAAAAAAAAAAAAAAAAAAAAAAAAAAAAAAAAAAAATTTACAGCTTGTAGCCTGTCTTTCTTCATATTGTTTTATAACAGTCTGGATCAATTTAAAGCTACACTAGCAATGAAGGTAACTAAGAGCCTTTGAGTTGTCTTTTTACAGGTGAACGTGTAGCTTACAGGGCTGTCACACTATGGAGAAAGCTATGTTCTACGCTCAGAACAGCCCTTCCTGATAATTGCTGGTGTAATCTTTCCTTCCAAACACTTCTAGTTACTTGTAGCTGCTGTAATTTTTATGCCTTTTACTTTATTAAGTACTCCAGGAGCATTGTTATGGAGGACATAGGACATTTTGAATAATCTCTTAATTATAAAATATTGACTACTGAGAAAGCTTTTAAGTGTGTTATAACCTTTTTTTCAATATTGGAGCTTGAACCTTGGGCACTCTGCTGAGGTCCAGCTACAGTGCATCACTGCTACCTTTTTTTCTTTAATTTCAAACTAATCGTCTGAGATCGGCCTGTAGACGTGACATCAAGCAGGCATCCCTGGTCCACTCCTGCACCACCACTGCACTCAGGCTTATGAACAATTAGGTGATCATTCAGCATGTGGGCATGTACTTCGTCACTTAATCAGAATCAGGCATTGGTATAGAATAGAGGCAAGATGTAGTGATGTTTTTCTCATGGTGATAAATGCCTGGAAGGAGCAGTTCTAGGGGGAGAGGGTATATCTTGACTGACAGTGTGGAGGGACAGTCACTCCTGGTGGGAAAGACATGGCTGCAGGTGGCCCTGTGGTGACAGTTGCAGACCTATGGTGACATAAGGGCAGGTGCTTGCTCATTTTTCTAGAAGTGAGACACGTAGTGAGGCTGTGTAGACACCACAGCAGCTCATTTCTCCCATCTAGGCACGGGGCGGGGGGGGGGGGCACACACACACACATACACACATGAAATCTTCAGTGTAAAAGAGAGGACGTGTTTTTATTACTCAGATGGTTATTGAGCACCGGGTATAAGTCACTAGGGATTCTCATCAGAATTTTAAATTCTGATGTCACAGACCCCTGCTGCCTGAGAGCCAGGTAAATACTGCCTTTTAGCAGGTGCGCTGATTTCCTGTGTTCAATTGGGATTCTTAGTAAGAAAGAGCGTGGTTACTGGCTGGGAGCCTTCAGTATCCACCTCATACAATGGAAATAAGACCAATTAGAATACTTTTTGGGGTAAGCAGTGTTAAGGTAAACCACGCTTAAACTTTTTCTAAAAGTTTGGTAGAAAGGGCATAGTAAACTTGAAGGTGTGTCCAAGGAAGCTATTAGAGTTGCATATTGTTGTCTTGTTTTTGAAATACAAGTCTTACTGTGTAATTCAGGTCAGTCTTGAACTTAGTCCTTCAGCCTCCCGAGAGGGTGAAGTTATAGATACGTGGCTCTGAGCCCAACTAGTCGTGGCTTTGGGTCATGGATCTAGATTTATTTAAGAAGGGCAGTGAAAAAAATAGTGAGCTGTAAGTTTTGTTGTCAAGACAGAATTGCAGAAGGATTTACTCCTACTTTACTGCGTAGGAGTAAAGCTAAAGAGCTAGGGCGCGTGGTCTCAATGTGAGAGACAGACTTAGAGGGAAAGTGATTCCAGAAGCCCATGTGAACCTTGCTCGCTCTCTTTCTCTCCTCTCTTCTCCTCTCCATACTCTCTTCTCCCCTACTCTCCTCTCCCCTCCCCTTCCTTTTCTTTACTTCTCTTCCCTCACTCCCTCTCCTCCTTTCTTTGTGTATGTGTTTTATATAAAAAAATTATCTATTTGTGCCTTTGTGTGGGTATGTGYGTGTGAGTGTAGGTGCTTCAGAGACCAGCCTTCAGAGGTATCCTAGCCCTGGAACAGGGTTACCGGCCGCCGTGAGCCTTTGACATGCATGGGTTCTGGGAACTGAACTTGGGTCTTCTGTAAGAGCAAGTGTTCTTAACCGTTGAGCTAACTCTGGTCTGAAGCTATATTTTAAAATCCTTTCATCATTCTGCTTTGAACTATAAAATAGAACCTATTTTACTGAAACTTGAACATTTCACTTAATCTGTTTGGCTATGTACACATTGCACCACGCCCTAGATTTGAACTAGCCTTTCTCTTATTTGTTTTCTGTTTGTGTACTCACGGGAGAAAGCACTTGCAGCAACCTAGAGAGTTGAAAACATGTTCTGTCACTACAGAAGAAGTGGGTTGTTGACCTGTTTTAAAATGATTTTCCTATGGTATTTATAAGTGTGGGTGCTCCCCCAGTGTTACTCAGTTGTTGATTATGCAATCCCAAGCATCATCTTTGTGATGGATGATTTATGTAACGTTGCCCTTGGTTCTCGATAGGACTGGATGCATCTGAAGATTCCTGGTGCTCTTATGTCTATTTATCTGCTGTGTTTTCCTGATCCTGACATGTGCTAGTGTTCTTCTTTCAAGAGACAGAATAGGTGCAGGCCTTATGTATTTAAGAAGAGGCAAATTCGTGGTAGATGCTTAAACTCGAAAAATGTTAGACAAGATAGTGGTTTCGTTTTTGAAGTAATGTACTTTTTTGGACAAAATAACACATAAATTCACAGTGTGATCAAGTTTACAGTGACAAGTTATTAAGGGTATTTCTGAAATGTGTGTTCTGCCTTGCTACTTTCACATTTATGAGACAGGATCAATAGTTATAAAGTTACCATACTACTATAATTGTTTTTATAGCTTAGAAAATAGTTTAAATAAAATAATTTTAAGGTTACTTGCGAAGCAAATAAAGAAATCATCTAGCTGTAACAGTTATGAGCCACCTGAATGGAACCAGGTCCTTTAGGAAAGCAACAAGAGCTGAGCCATCTCTATAGTCCTCTAGTGGGGGATGTTTCAGAACAGGGTTTCTCTGTAGGCCTGACTGTCCTGGAACTCACTCTGTAGACCAGGCTGGCCTTGAACTCAGAGGTCCACCTGCCTCTGCTTCCCAAGTGCTGGGATTACAGGTGTGTGCCACCACCGCCCGGTTTATGGCCCTTTCCAGCCTGGTCTACAGAGAGGTTACAGGATAGCCAAGGCTACACACAGGAAAGCCCTGTCTCAAAAAACCTACCTGTCTGCCAACCAACCAACCAACCAAACAAACAAACAAAAACACCAAAACAAAACTATTTTTAAAATAAATTTGAATTTTTCATTTTTTTAAAACAGGGTCTCTTGTGTGTCTGTGGTTGTCCTGGAACTTACTGTGTGACCTGGCAGGCTCACACTCCCGGAGCTCTGCCTGCCTCTGGGTCTGAATGCCAGGACCAAGTGTGCCCACCATGCCTATATCAAGGCTGGCTCTTTTTTATAATTAAAAATCTCGTTTGTCTTAGGCTTTTAGAAAATGCAGATATTTATCAAGTGATATACATTATACAGTTAATATCAATCTAAACCGAGAGGCAATATTGTAGAGCCAGTTGCCCAACTTGAAATCCTACTTTTGCAATGCACTAATGTGTGAATTTAGGCAAACTATATAATCTTCGTATGTCTTAGTTTCCTGGTTGTTAAAATGAATACCGTATTCCCTAGCTTACCCATATTGTGAAATACTGTTGGCACATGTAAATTCATATATTACTGTCAATTGTTCTTATTAATATTAGAAAAACAAGCACATAGAGACCGTCTCAGTTGCTGCTGTGGTTTTTGCGGTTTTGCTTGGGTAAGAAATGGAAGACTGAAAAGTTGTAGTCGGAAGAGGAGAGCTAGTGCCGTGCTGCCAGCCCGGGTAAACAGTCTCCGGCGGGACTGTGGTGGCGAGAGGCTTTTCCTGTGTTTCTTAGCTTCTAGGTTTTACATTAGATTTTATATCTGTTCAAATGTTTTTTTTTGGGGGGGGGCAGGTTTAAAAATTTTGTTTTGTATTTTGTTTTTGTTTTTGTGGGACAGGGTTTCTCTGTGTAACTGCCTTGTCTGTCAGGGACTCATTTATGTAGACCAGGCTGGCCTCCCATTCAGAGATGTGTCTGCCTCTGCCTCCCGAGTGCCAGGATTAAAGGCTGTGCCCACCCCCCACCCCCGCCCGCCCGCCTGTCGCTCAGCTTTCAGGTTTAAAGGTCTGTGTAGACTGTAGATCCCGTCCTCGAGGCCACGCCCTGCGCCGCTCCTCCTCCTCCTCCTCCTCCTCCTCGTCCTCCTCCTCGCGCGCGCCTGGCTTCTGTGTCGGCGTCTTGAAGAGCAGGCTGTAGTACTGATGCGTCATAGTCTGTGCACTCACCGCTGTGGGGCGTGCTGTGTTCTGTGTAAGAATTTCCTGCCCAGCCAGGGACACAGTTTCCATTGTGCTTTTCTCTGGAAGTAATATAGTTTTAGGTTTAACATTTAAGTCTACGATGCATTTTGAGCTGCTTTTTGTATGTGGATGCCTAATTTGTTCCAGCACCATTTGTGGAAAACTCTATCCTTTTCCATTAAATTGTATTTGTACCTTTGCTGAAGTAATTAGCCATATATTTGTGGCTTTTATTTCTAGATTCTATATTATCTATACTCTTTATTTATTTATTTAAAAGATTTATTTATTATATGTAAGTACACTGTACACTGTCGGTGTCTTCAGACATACCAGAAGAGGGCATCAGATCCCATTACAGATGGTTGTAATGTACACAAGCCACCATGTGGCTGCTGGGATTTGAACTCAGGACCTTCAGAAGAACAGTCAGTGCTCTTAACTGCTCAGCCATCTCTCCAGCCCCTCTTGATTTATTTTTATGCAGATTTCTTGTTGCTTTGATTTTTGTACTTCTGATGAATCTTGAAATCTGGTATGCTGTCTAACTTTGCTCTTTTTCAAAGTTATTTTCACTCTTAAGATTCATTGTTATCTAATTTTATAGGCCAATTCTTACCCAAAAATATCCTGTTAGAATTCTTTTTTTCTAAGACAGGTTTTCTCCGTATAGCCCTAGCTGTCCTGGAACTCACTATGTAGACTAGGCTGGCCTCGAACTCAGAAAGTCTTCTGCCTCTGCCTCCCAAGAGCCGATATTATATTAAAGGCAAACACCATCACCACCCAGTTACCTGTTAGAATTTTGATTAGAACTACATTAATCTGTAGATCAGTTTGGGGAGAGCTGGCATGTTAATAATATTGAACCTTTTGACCCGTCAATTTCTACTGATTTCTCAAAGTAGTGTTATGTGGTTCTCACCTCATACCTTAGACGGTATGGGGTTTGGGAGGGGGAGAGGGAGGAAGGAGAAAAGAGAGGGAGGGAGGGAGGCAGGGAGGGAGGGGAGAAGGCAAAGCTGACTCTCCTTGTAAGGGCATCCATGTCATCAGGCGCTCTACCCATGGTCTCACGTTACTCTAGAGGCTAAAGTCTCAAGTACAGATTTGGGGATGGGAAGGCACAAGCGTAGAGTCCCTGGCGAGCATTAGCTGCAGTCGCTGAAGTCACGTAGTGGAGCAGACTCAGCAGCTATGCACAAGTAAGAGTGAGCACTGTGCGTGAAAAGTGCTGTACAAAGTCGGTGTGACATTGGGCATGGTGGGCAGCCTTCAGCCCAGCACTCGGGAGGCAGAGCAGGAGTTCAAAGCCAGCCTGGTCTACAGAGGGAGTTCCAGGACAGCCAAGGCTACACAGTGAGACTCTGTCTCAAACAAAACAGAACAAAACAAACAAAAAAAAAACTGAAACTGCAAGAAGGAAACAGTTAAAAAGTCTTGATCTTAAACAGCCAGGGGTTTTCTAGAGAGGATAACAATGATGTTTCATTTGTCATTAAAGAAAAAGGCAAAGCAAAGATTAGGAGAAAATGTTCTCAAAATGTTTTTGTAACAATGAACTTGTATCCAGAATATATTTAAAAAAATCGTACTKGCTAATAAGGTAACAAGTAAATATATAAAATTATAAAAAAGCAAAAGGTTTGAACAGTCATTTCACAAAAGAACATAGCCTGTTAAGGACATGAAGACAGTGTAATTAGCCATCAGGAGAATACTAATTAAAATCACAGAGACAACTTCTTATATCCTCTCACATGGCTGAAAAGACAACGGCTCCAAGATGTTAGGAAGAATGTGAACACAGAACTCTAATCTCTCAGAGCCCTGCCTCCAAATACCATTAGCATGCCAATATGAGGGTTACATTTGAACACATGACTGATGAACATATTTAATATGAGAAATACACGCAGAAACATGTATGTGTATATTTTATCCTGACAGTCGTCCTTGACAAAGACGATAAGTAACTCTTATTAGGAGGTCACAGATGTGACTGGCCATGCCAGAAAGAGAATGTGCAAGTGACGAGCTTAGGACAGTGCCCTGCAGCCTGACTCTGAGTTGTCACACAGTGCCAGCCTACAGGATGGCAAAAATAGAGCATGAGTGTGGAGGATCTGGAGCGACGGTTGTCCTGCTGCGGGGCTGCAGGTGGGGGTGCAGTCTGCAAAGTGAACTTGAGAAGCTGGCAGCATGCCCACATGGCATGACTCACGGGCTCTTTGAGTCTGTTCTGTGGCATGCATATCCCTAGGTAAGTACTCAAGAATACCAGCTTATTTTTAAATAGCCACAGACTAGAACATCTCCAGGTATCTATGAATAATAGATGGTCAGATTGTTTTAAAATCAAGTAATAAAATACAAAGAGCAAAATGAGAAAGTGCACATGGATAAGTTTTCTGAAATGGTGAATTAAGGATGGCAGTCAAAAAAAACAAAACAAAACAAAACAAAACCCCAATACTCCATGTACGTAAAAGTCTAAGCTAGGCCAGATGCAGTGGCACTGCCTGTACTCCCAGCATTGGAGATGGTAGGCTGGAGAGTTCAAGGCTAGCTCAGGCTCTAAAGTGAGATGACCCCATGAACCCCAAGAAGATAAAATGATTTTGTTATTTTAAAGTGTTGGAAACCAAGACTGTAATTACTTTTGAGTAAGAAATTGGTTCAGGGCACAGGTAGAGGTTGGAATTCTCATAGCACTCTCATAGCATACTAGAGTGCCTCCCTGAATTCAGGGAACCTTGTGTGCTCCCCTCTTTAACACCAAGTTTACAGCCACACATGCAAATGAAGATCTGGGCAGGGTAAGTCCTGTGGGGACAGTCTGTAGCTCCCACGTGCTCCTAGAGCCTCTCCTGCAGCCTGGAGTGTGAGGAAAGTGTGGGCAGGTGTAGAGGTGTAGGACACAGAGGCCAGGTCCAAAGCTCAGTGCCTGGCACACAGTTAGCAAGTGGAATCACTGTGATGCGAAAACCTGATCTCTTTCACACTTCTTTCTCTGCATCCCATGAAAAATAAGATGCCCATCTGTGTGCTGTCCGTGGTTAGTCTCTAAACAAGAGCCTCTGTATGGACTGTGAGCACTGACTTCGGTTTTGTTTCCTGTCTGTGGATCTGCTCTTCTTCCTGTATGGTCTCATTTGATTTGGGTGGAGTTGGGAGTCATTCACTACAGTGTAAGTGGTACTTCCTGCTCATATGTAGCTACTTGAAGTAGGTTCAGCGACTTAGAGACTAGTTCAGGCTTACAGGAGTCAGACCTATAGAGACTGGAAGAATAAAGCTAGGCTTTATTGTTTTGTTTTTGTTGCTATGGGGTGTTGTTGTTGTTGTTGTTGTTATTATTATTATTATTTAAGCCTAGAGACAACAGCCTGTCAAAAGTAGGATTTTTAACTAAGTGTGATGGCACAAGGCTGTAATGCCAGCACTTGGGTAGCCAAGGGAGGAGCACCCTCAGCTCAAGGCTAGCCTGTGCTACGTAGTGAGACATTTTGTCATAAACCAGAGGGTAGTGAGATGACTCAGTTTGTTGAGGCACCTGCTGCCAAGCCTGACCCCTGAGTACCACCCCTGGGACCCACACAGGAGAAGGAAAGAGAAAACTCCTGCAAGTCGCCCTCAAGCACACATGCACCATGGCTTTCTGGCTTGAACGTAGTCATCTGTGCAAACGACACACAAATAAATGCACCAACTAATTAATTAAAAACAGACAACACCTCCTCCTAAAATATTCTTGTTTCTGTAATGTTATCTTTTAAAAAAACATATTAATTCTTTGTCAGTTTTACATCATGTACTCCAATTTCACTCATCTCCCAGCCCCTCCATATCTGCCCTCCACCCTTGCAACCTCCCTACCTAAAGAAAATGAAAAATTAAAAAATTAAAAAAAACAAAACAACAACCAAACAAGACCATCACTGTGGCAGCTGAGGCTTATCACAGTGTGTCACATAGTGTGCAACTTTACTTGCCAGTGCTCATTGCAGTGAGTCATTGGTATGGTTCAAGGACTCTGGCTTCTGCTCCACTCTCAAGACTGGATCCGCACCGGGACTCCTCTCGGATATCCTGCTGTTGCCCTGTGTCCTGGAGATCCTGTAACTTTTGTTTTGCAGGACTGGACCCTTCACATGCGCTAGCAGCTCAGAGATGTGGTGGGCTAGCTCAAAGCCCTGGATCTAGACCTGGGTACTTGCTGAGTTGATCAGCTTGTCAGCTCTCCTTTGTCCAAGCCACCAGGGCCAGCTCTCCTGAGCTGCCCAGGCGAGAGGTGGAGCCAGCTCTCTGTGTGCCACAGAGGTGGGGTCAGCGCGGCTTACCTCTTGGACATCAGCATGGCCTCGGGCAGCAGCTTTGGGCCTTTGTGGTAACATGGGCCACAGACATTGACACAGACCATACTGCAGCAGGGCCACCGACAAGGCCCTCAGCAGCACAGGCCCAGAGCTCACCATGCGCCTCAGGCTAACACTGGGCAGTTCCTCATTGCTGTGGCATCTCCAGTCCCGCCCTTCTTCATGGTGCACATCTCTCCATCTCTCCATCACATACTTGGTCATCGTGGCAGCTACACCCAGGCTGTCTTCTGCCTACTCCAAGTGTAGGCAGGCCTCTTAGCTTTATCTTTTTACAAGAAATGAAAACTATAAATAGCTTGTCAGTAATTGGGATATATATATATATATATATATATATATATATATATATATATATATATATAATTTAAATTTATTAAAGCTTTGAGCAGTAAAAATGAAATGAAACTAGGAAGAATTGCTTGATACTCTGTAAGAGCACAGCAGGATCCTCCGTCGACCATTTAGAATACTTACAATCATGGCTTTCTCAGAGCAGGCTGCAGAGGCCCCTATTTTGAGCTACATAAATGATTAACTACTTGCCTAAGATCATCCAGGGTTTTATTAAAAGTCCTCTGCTAGTTGCATGGTGCAGCACCGCCTTTCTCAAATGAGGAGACACATCTGTGCTTAGGTTTCTCGCAGGCCTGTGTGTTTGTTGGCCTGCCCTGTGACCATAGCATATGAACATAAAATGCAGGCTGCTGGGCCTGGAGCAGTCACTGCCATTGCTAGTAGACCCAGCCAGCTTCTTACAAGCTTTGTGGCTGCGTCTGCTCCTGGCCCAATACAATTATATATATGTAACTTCAGTGGTAAGAATTTTTAGGTTTAAGTTTTATTTTTTCCTATGCGTGTAAAGCTCGCTATATAGCTAGCTTTAATGGTTTTGTGTTGCTTAAGAATACAGAGCAGTTTAATTCTGTGCTGGGAAGTCAATATTTACCTAGAGCAGTGGTTCTCAACCTGTGGTTCCCAGCATTTTTGGGGGGTTGAATGACTCTTTTACATGGGTCACATATCATATATCCTGCATATCAGATATTTATGTTATTATTCATAAGAGTAGCAAATTAACAGTTAAAAGTAGCAATGACATAATTGTATGGTTGGGGTCACCACAACCTGAGGAACTGTATTAAAGGGTCACAGCATTAGGAAGGTTGAGAACCCCTGAGCTAGGGCCAAGTAAAAGCAGATTTCCTTAACAATCAGGGTAGCCATGTCTAGTTAGGGAGTCACCCTGGAGACTGCCCCTTGATCTGGTTGGTAGAGTAACGATGTTTTTAAGTCTAGGATTTCCTAAAACTCTACAGTCTCTGTGTGGTTTGTATTTTTCAGCTGAGAGGAGAGAAGTTACAAGAAGAAAAAGCTTGTGAAGATCAGATACACAAGATACTGCAGGAGGATTCTGAAATGGGGAAGAGGAAAACTGATGAACAGAAAAAAAGGGACGAGCCAGTGGTGCTGAAAACAAGTCTGGAGCAGGTCAGTGGGTCATGTCTGTGTGGACATCTGCCTCAGAGAGCCCTGCCCTGGCAGGCCACGCTCTCAGAGAGCCCTGCCCTGGCAGGCCACGCCACCAGGGACACTCATTGGCTGTCCAGCCTAAGTGCAGTGAAGCACATCCATCCACGGAGAGATGGGGAGGAGAATTTTGAATGGGACAGGAGAATCTGTGGAAAGATTAAGGGACCCAAAGAGAGACGAGTAAGAACAGGCTGGGATATTGTGCTGTGTGTGATGGGATTTGTATGTATACCGTCAAGTTGACATATGTGCTGGGTTTTGACATTAATGATATACACCTTAATATCCTCAACTAGACTTTTTTAAAGTGTGTATTTTAATTTCCTTTATCCTCTGCAATCCCTTAAGCAGAACAATGCTTAGATATAAGTATGTCCCCAATATTAGATGAATAGTCTAAACTTAACTAATTAGGCATATGACTGGGCCACATCCTGCCTGAGCATTTTTCATTACTTATATTTTATTACTCCTTCAGATGTGTGCAAGCACATGTATACACTGACACACATGTGGCAGTCAAAAGCCAAATTATGAGAGTTGGTTTTCTCTTTCCATTGTGTGGGTCCTGGGAATTGAACTCAGGGGGTCAGGTACCTTCATTCACCAACTCATCTCACTGGTCCAAGAAAGGACTTTTTGAAAATATAATTGTATTCATATAGAAAACAACAGCTTAATATCAATTCTAACCACAACAATTTGGATATCTAATGTTTGCTGTATATATTTTGAATCGTATTTTCAGCATTTTTATGTAGCCTTGTGAACATTTCAAGTTCTTTTTTAAATGGGTTAAAATTAATGAAGCCTTAACATAAATGAAGATAGGCAACATAAGAGAGTAGGAAGAGGGGGCTGGAGACGTGGCTGCTTTGCAGGGGACCTTGGTTTGATTCCCACCACCCACAGGGGTCTTACAGCCTCCAGTTCCCGGGATCTGATGCCCTTTTCTGACTTCTGTGGGGATCAGGCACACATATGGGAAACATGCAGGCCAAATATTCATACGATAAAAATGTATAGTGTATTGTATATGTTTATATATTTCATATATTTATGTTATAAATATATACATATATTTATACACAGATAGATAGAAAAAGAAAGAATAGGTTAAAAACAAAATAAAACAAAAAACCCAACACCTCTGCAGAAGCAGCACTGCAGCTAACTGCACTCTGGCCAGGTTGCTTCCTGTCCATCCTTTTGACTTAGTTTGTATAAAAGACAGGTTTCCTGAGCTTCAAAAGCAGAAATGTTTAATGGCATCTTGGGTCAGTGTATTTGTTGACTGCCATATGCAGGTGACATATAGTTCTGGTTATAGTATTGATCATCATTAATTAGTATTAAAAATAGCCATTTGGAAACAGCATGGTGGCACACATCTGTAATATCAGCATTTGGGAGGCTGAGGCAGGAGGGTTACAGTTAAGCTAACCTTGACTCTGTAGTGAGTTCTAGGTCTACCTGGGCTGTGTATACAGTGAGGCTGTCCCTCCAAACAATACAAATAAAACAAAGGCACTTGGATTTCATAAATGTTCAGTCTTGCAAAAGATTCCATTTGACAAGCACAAAATGCTGTGTGCTCTCTGTGCTGTGCACCCCAGGAACCCTGAAAGGCGAACAGCTGCTGCTGAGAAGGAAGGGTCCGTGTTAGCTCAGCGGCAGCAGGCCAGGGTGGGTGAGTCTTGACTGCAGCCCCAGCTCTGGGCTGTAGTCGCTGAAAGGGCTTTGCCTCTTCCCTCTTGTCAAGTGCTCAGGCAAACTCCCCAAAAGCCTCTAAAGTGTTGGTACATGGGAGACGCTATTCCCTCCAGGAACTGTATTAGAGAACACTGCTTCCATGTCAAGGCTGGGAGTCATAGTAATTATTTTGCTTCTGGCACTGTTATCTTTGAAACAGAAAGTCGTTACATCCCTGCAGTTTACTTCTTTAAAGGAACCAGAAAATACAGATTCTCAGATTCCCTTATTGGCAGTACTTAGGTCCATAACATTGTCAGTGCAAAGCGTAGTGAGTAAACGCTAACTGGTTTTGGATTTTTGTGATCCTGCCCCTTTCTACTCTTCCTATTTCCTTTTAAGTTTTTGAGGACTTTTAAATGACTTTAATTAAGTCTTAGACAGGCTGGGCAGTGGTGGCAAACACCTTTAATCCCAGGAATAAGGAGGCAGAGGCAGGAGGATCTCTGTGAGTTGGAGGGCCTCCTGGTCTACAGAGTGAGTTCCTGAACAGTCAGGGCTGCACAGAGAAACCCTGTCTTAAAAAGAAAAAAAATGTTTTTAGACTGATAAAGACTGTGCTCTCAGCTAGAAGAGACTGAAGTCAGAAGACTGCAACTTCATGGTCTGATTGGGCCTCGGTGAGTTCAGGCTAGTTTGGGCAATTCATTGGGACTGTAAATAAAAAAGGCTGGACAGTGGAGGAGAGGAGCCACTGACGTGCAAAATCCAGTGCTAGGGAGAAGCAAATGTTGAGTCTTTTTTTTTTTTTTTTTTTTTTTGTTTTTTTTTTTTTGGTTTTTGGAGACAGGGTTTCTCTGTGTAGTCCTGGCTGTCCTGGAACTCACTCTGTAGACCAGGCTGGCCTCGAACTCAGAAATCCGCCTGCCTCTGCCTCCCGAGTGCTGGGATTACAGGCGTGGGCCACCACGCCCGACTAAATGTTGGGTCTTGAACAAATGATTTCATTATATTAAAACTTGGACCCAAGGGAACCTGGAATGGTGTCGGGGACAGCCGGCCATGTATTAAGGTTATGTCATGATGAGACTGTCATTACACTTCCCTGCCACCAAACCTCAGTGGCTCTCCATTTCTGTGAGAACTCTTCAGCCAGCACCCAGGTCCTTCCTGGAGCGTGTGTGATTCCAGCCAGGCTTTCCGTGCTCCAAGGTGCTCCACTGCTCTTGAGGAGATGCTTGCTGCCAGCACGCATGCTCTGCTTCTCTGTCAGGCTCATGTCAGCAGCTTGCTGGTGGGAAGGTGGTGGCTGTTTGTTTCCATGTCCAGTTTAAAAGCTGTCACCTTCAAACTGGCAGAGACGTCCCCGTGCATCCTCCTCATCTCAGTCCGCCCATAAGAGTTTGTGACTTTTACGGGACTGTGTACTCCCATTATAGATTTTCATGTTTGTTTCACTATCCGATTGTTCGTTGGCATGTGTCTGACCCAGTTAAAAACCTCCCCCAGTATCTTGCCCATCAGGTTTTTGATGCATGCTCATGAAATTATTAAATTCAGAAAGAATTCTAGAAAGAGAGATTATGATATGTTGTTTTTTATAATAGAAATAAAATGGGCATATTGCTTAATTTGTTGTTTTATTATGGTACAATTACTCTAATAATGGTATGAATTGTTAGAAAGCAGAATTGTATAGCCAACAGTTATATTAAGGATTATAAACCAGAGGTGAAAGTTTAATTATCCTATGACCTAGAAATATCCCCTACAGACATTTTGGTGATTATCCTAATCAGATCTATTTTCTAAGTGCAGTATATACACACACACACACACACACACACACACACACACACACGCATGTGCTACATGTTCTTTTCATCCAGAGGTATTGCCTTGTATACATACTGTTTTATAATCTATCTTTAGTTCATTATAAATTGCGTCTTTACTTATAAATAAAAATTTGTAACTTTTAAAACTTCTTTCCAGTACAACTTCTGTGAATATCTTAATCTCCTGTAGGTATCTTGCTGCCTTAATGCTTCTTTGACAAATTACTACGAGTAGGAGGCCCGGTGAAGGGAAGTGTGCTCTGAGGATGTGTTAATGTTCACTGCTCAGATGTCCTGGAGAAGGCGTGGTGTAGATGAACTCCTTCCTGTGCTGTGTGCAAGCCCTGCCCTCCAGTAGCCTAGCCCTGGCAGGGAGAGTATGTTTGTCAAGTGTCACTGTAAGCATGTCATTTACCTACGCTCTGTGCCATTGTAAGGACACATAATGCCTTAGGTTTATTTATATTCCAGGTGAAAGGTGAGAGGTGAATATCCCTCACATGTTTCTAGGTGTTGGGCATGGAGGCATGGAGAGGAGGGTAATTTTGTCTTTGTAGATATTTTTGCAGTAATGCAGCTTAGTTTTCATCAGTTAAAAAGGAATTTAGTGAATAGTATAAAGTTAAGCGTTTTCTAATGCGGTCTGTTAGCTTATTTAGTGCTGATCAGCTTGCAGGATCCTACAGTAGCAGTCTGCAGAGGAAGCAGACAGAGCAGTGGCACTGTGGAGACCTCTTCTGAATGGTCCTATGCTTGGTACCAGACTCATTGTGAAAAGAGACCAAGATGCAGACTGCCCTTATTACCTCGTACTGAGCCTGTTGTCTCTCTCCCTAAGCCTGAAGAAAATATCATACGCAATTCAATAATGGGTTATTTTGATTTTGGATATTTTCAGGTAAAGCCACATTTGCAATTAGTCTTTTTAGAAAAAAAATATTGGGATCAAACTGGAACTCAGAACAGTAACTTACAGAGATGGGACTTTGAAACTGTACTAGGATAGCTCCCACTGGAAGCTCACAGTTTGTCTCCCTTGTCTCCTTGCCAGTGTCCTGCGCGTCTCTCGGATTCAGAGAATGAAGAGCCTTCTCGGGGCCCGGCGACACAGACCCATCGCTCGGCCTTTGTCTCCAAGAGCAGCTCCTACTCCTTAGCTTTCCTGGCAGGGTAAGACTGGTGGCTGAATTCAGTCTAAGTTCTTTCATTTGTGGGGTGATGAAGGGTTGAAAAGAGGTGGGTTTCCATGGAATACAGAGAAAGGGCTCACTTGAGTGTGGGGAAGTGCGCGTGCATGCATGCGCGCACCAAAGGCTCGTCTCAAGTGGTGTCCCGCAGGAGCCATCCATCTTGTTCTTTGAGACAGGGCCCCTGATTGGCCTGAAGTGTGCTAAGTGAGTCCTGCCCCACCTGTCTCCACCTTCCTAAGCCTTGCAAGTGGCCTTTGAGGACAAACACATTCTTCTCAGCCCCTCTCCTGAATTTTCATAGAAAGTCCTATTTGCCCCTTTCTGGCATTCTCTGGGTAGGATGGTGCTAACTTCTGAGCTGTACAGTGTGACCTTTCTTCTGTAGGGAAATGACGATGCTTCTTCAGTTCGACAGTATGCGTAGCTTTCCCTCTGGGCTTTGAACTCCTCCAAGAAGGAGGCCTGGCTGGGTTTCTTTTCCTTGCCTAGATCTAACATGGATTTTGGGAAGTTTTTAAAACCCTGGTGAAGGAATTTCTAGATCTTTTAGGCTTTGCAGGTCCTGGAGAGGAAAAGAGTGTGGTTGGATGGTTGCTTGACTCTGGAGGAATGGGGGAGGGAAAGGGAGGGAATGAGGGGGAAGGGGAGGGGCGGGGGAGAAGTGAAGCGTTCATTTATTCAGTAGATGTTTCAGAAGTGGCTACTCCATGCTGTGCTCCATTTGTAATAGGGATATAAAGCACAGTCTTGACCTCATGTTGTTATCTTTTTTACTTAAAACTGGCATTGCTTATCCTTCCTGCTAGGGCTCATTCTCTTGTTCTTCCCAACACTATGTAACAGCTGTCTGTCTGTCTTGCTGCCTCTTTGGACATACATGCACTCTTCTTTCCTGGAGATGTTACTGGTCTCTGTGTGTAACTACAGCAGACTACCAAGTTTAATAACTTTGTCAGATGTTCTGTCCTAGAAGGTCCCTGACGTAATGTTTGTTCTGTATGTTCTTCTGGAGCAGTTTTTGGTGAAAGTCACCAGATCTCTAGTCTTCTCTGGAGTAATAGTAACTTGTCTAGGACCCCTCTCTGGATGTTTCCACTTGTATAATTTGTCCTAGACCAGTGTTTTTCTACTTGTGAGTTGTGACCCTTTGGGGTTTCATAGGGATCACATATAAGATATCCTGCATATCAGATATTTGCTTTACAACTCCTAACTGTAGCAAAATTACAGTTATGATGTAGAAACAAAAGAATTTTATGGTTGGGTATCATCACAACATTAGGAACTGTGTCAAAGGGTCACAAATAGGAAGGTTGAGAACTACTGTGCTAAACAGTTAGCTTAGTCAATAGGATAGGGATATAGTAACTGGGTAAGCCTGCGATGAAGATAGACTCACTGTGTGTGAGCCAGAAGTCAGATGTCCTTCCAGCTCTACGAATCAGAATAATTGTCCCTTTCTGATTTCATATGTAGATTGTGTATAACTAATCATAGTTATAACTTAAGGTTATAAAAGCCGGGCGGTGGTGGCGCACGCCTGTAATCCCAGCACTCTGGGAAGCAGAGGCAGGCAGATATCTGAGTTTGAGGCCAACCTGGTCTACAGAGTGAGTTCCAGGACAGCTAGGCTATACAGAGAAACCCTGTCTCGGGAAAAAAAAAAAAAAAATCCAAAA